>JBBPTD010000077.1:0-63540 GCA_038093895.1 Boletus aff. mottiae
AACACTCGCAGCCTGGTATCAAGAACGCGGTGCTGGAGTTGAGCCAGGTGGCATTGCCGGTCGCAGCTGGTATACGTGCCTTGGACACTGCATCGAGATTTGGAGCGTAAGTTAGGGATGTTATATCTCTACAGCTCTCCTGGATCACCTCCATTAGGACGAACTCTTCTTGGGACACGTTTTGGGCGGGATAACGTGGGCGCTCGAATCAAAAACAACACGATGCTTTGATAGTCATGCCAAGGTCGGAAGTGCACCTTGAACGAGTGTGCAAATGAGTGGGTGATGTATTAGTGGATGTGTAGATCTGTACACAATGCAACATGTAAATAGCGGCACAGCGTGATGAAAGTTGCCAAGGTATAGATAGATAATGATGGCAGTAAATGAGTGGGCGTTGAGATGAGACACTGTGATCAGAGTGTCCGCTGAACTATTGATGCCTGCACTCAGGCTCACCACCCATCCCATGATCGTCGTAATCGTCGTCGTCGTCGTCGTCGTCGTCGTCATCCTCCCAATCACCTTCGTCCCCTGCTCCGAACTGCGAGGCAAAGTCCTCATCAAAGAAGTCCGAACTAGCCGGAAAACAACGCGCACGCACGTCTTCAAGCTCGGCTTCCTCGAAAGCAGCTACATCGATAATCTCCGGTGCGGGTTCAATGTTCGCCTTCTTTGGAGGAAGGAGTTTCTCAAGTGCCTGGACATAAAATTTTTAGCAGTTCGGTCTTGGAGGGGGTGTTATTGTACTCACTGCTCGGTCAACGCATCTCAACCATTCCGTATTTGGCATCTCAATATCAAGGACGAGGTACAGATCACCCCTCTGATCAGGATTCTTAAACGTGGGCATACCCTCGCCGCGCAGCTTGATAGTTTGACCAGGGGCGATGATCTTGCCGGGTGGGCTCGAGACACTGACGCCCCGGCCATCCAGCTGAGTAATCAAGATACGAGAGAAGCCAAGAAGTGCTTCAGATATTGTAATCTTGACGTTTGCAAGCAAATCACTTCCGGAGCGTTCAAACGAATTGTGTTGCGACGTCTTCAAGCGGAAGATCACATCTCCAGGCGGAATATTGGGCTTCACTTGATTGTCAGTCATCACCTATGAGTGGCTCGAGACGACGTACTTGCTGGTCACCAGCACCAGCTAGAACGATACGGTGACCATCTGGCATTCCCTTCTCAATGAAAATCTCTTGTCGTGTCTTCTCCTTGACAGTCTTTTCACCTTTACACTTTTTACACCTGTAGTTCCGTAAGCTCCCGTCGCCGATAACAGTCAGCACACCCACCGATCCTTCTCTCGAATTTTGCTCCCTTCGCCGTTGCATTCTGTGCATTTGACACGCATCATCCCAAACCTGGACGGAGCGATATGGGTCTGTGTTAAGGTCCACCCTTTGCCCTCGCATAGTGTACACTCTTTGGGTTTCGCATTCCCTCTGGCTCCCGTTCTGGAAACGCGCCATGAACAAGAGCGGACTCCCCACGTTGAATAAACTAACCCATTGCACGTTCCACAAACGATCTCCTTTTCCATGCTAATCTTGACTGACTTGCCGTTATAGAGATCTTCAAGCGTGACTTGATAAGGAATCTCGGTATCCTCGCCCTTGCGTCTACTTGGGCCTGGTCCTCCAGCAAAATCAAAGAACGTCGCTCCTCCGCCAAAGAACTGGGCGAAGATATCGGTGGCATCAGAGGGCATTCCACCGCTACGTCCGCCTGGGCCTGTAAAACCATCCATACCCTCTCTTTCGTAAATCTCTCTTGAATTCGGATCGCTTAGAATTTCGTAACTAGGGTGTGGCTTTAATTAAAGAGGCGAAGGCACGAGGGAAAAAAAAAAAAGTTGTACGAACGCCGCAGCCATTTCTTGGAATTTCTGGGCCGCTCCTGGGTCATTGGGGTTCTATGTGAATGAATAAGGGGACACCAACATCCAGGGTAATCTCAACACCGACCTTGTCCTGATGGAATAGACGGCTTCAGTTTTGGTGGTAAAAAGTGGATGACACTCACTCACAGGATGGTGCTCCTTTGCCTGGAGTGCTATCAGATCACGTATCGCTCGTCAACCATTGGGCCACGCACTTTTTTCCGATAGGCTTTTTTGATGTCATCTGGCAGGGAGCAGTGAGGACAGCGCTTCGTGTGACCAGGCGCGACACTCACTTTCAGAGGCATTTGAAGGGACACCTAGCAAGTCATAAAGCTCGGTTTCAACGGGCACTGGCGTCGATGTTGGGGATAGAAACAAAGGCGACGAGAAGTGGACACTTACTGCTGTTGAAGGGCAGGAGAAAGAAATGACGTGCAAGTACCCGCTCGTACGCGTTTTTACAAACGCGCTCGGCAGACGACGGAGTTTAAAGCACCTTTGATTCTCTTCCTCGTCAATCGGAGCCTGGTCAAACGTATTCTGGTGAGTCCACATCCTCGGTTGCGCATCCATGATGCTTCCATATTATCTACATTGTCCGACCAGCTTCGTGCTGGGTTTGACGAGAGTTCAATCTGAGTTCTTTATGCTGCACAAACATCGGCATTAATCTTGTCCATACAGGTCCCATTACATTGTACATTTGCAGAGGCTAATGCCCGTTGTATCTGGTAGCATACCCTTCTACAATGAACTTTTACTTTGAGGCTTGCCAAATCCTCGGTCGTCTTGAAACGAGACAAGGGTCCATCAAAAGCTTACTGTCCACTCTGCCTGCGAAAAATAGAGCTAGAACTGCTGCCCTCGTCATCGAGACGCTCAAATGTAAGCCTACGTGTCCGGTCATGCACTGGCCGTTGAAAAATCTGCTTGCCATAGACAAGGCAGTGCTCTCGGATGTCATTGCAGCTTCCAAACTTCTCACTGAAGAAAAGAAAATTACGTCGCTAAACTTGGCACTGGTCCTCGTTCATGACGTCCTCCTGGCTGGTGGCATCCAGGCTGGGGATGGCCCAGTAAAGCAGGCAGTCTTACGACACAAGACACGACTCCGGAGTGAGTTACAGCGCATCAAGATTAAGCGTGGCGTAAAATCCGACAAAGAATTGGCGAATCCCGGTGACGAGAGAGCAGGTAAGTACCGTATGTATGTCAACCATCGGAAGATCGGTGAGCTCGGACTAGCCCGGATACCACGTTATGTCCGAGTGAATACACTCCTTTGGACGACGGAGGAAGCTATTGTCCATTATCAAAAGCAAGGGTTTCGTCTATCGGACCCGTTTTCTTCAGAGTCTGTTTTCCGTTTGGTCTCTGTCGCATCTCTGCTCACCAACTCATAGGGAATCCTTTACTCGAGACCAGCACGTCCCTGACCTGTTGCTTTTCAATCCCCACATGCAATTTCATAACGATATCCAGTACAAGACGGGGAGAATTATCTTGCAGGACAAGGCTTCTTGCTTCCCGGCGATCATCCTCAACCCTCCATGCAGCGAACATGCTGTGGTCATCGATGCGACAGCTGCTCCTGGCAACAAGACGTCACATTTAAGTGCCCTGATGGGCGGCAAGGGAAAAGTGATCCTGTTTGACTACATCTTGGCCAGTTGCTTACGACGCCTATCGAACATAGCTCTACGCCTTTGAAAGAGACAGGAAGCGCTTCTTTACACTCAAGACCATGCTCGCCAAGGCGTCCTGCAAGAACGTAGAATCCATCAACATCGACTTTCTCAACGTCGATCCTTCAGATCCAAAATACGCTAATGCTACACACATGTCAGTTATTGTTGCGCTCGATGGTCCATTCGCTTATTTCGTGCAGTCTGCTCGATCCGTCCTGCAGCGGTTCTGGCATCGTCAACAGACTAGACCATCTTCTTGAGAGTGGTGCGTCATTTAGTAACGTTCCCAGTACAACAACCCTGAGTTCTCTGTAGAGAATGAAGAGCATGAGGAGCAGGAAGAACGATTGAACAAGCTGGCAACCTTCCAGCTCAATGTAATAAGACACGCTATGAAATGTCCGTGAATGTAGTCTGTACACTCAAGAGCGTTCCATGCTGACTTTCGTTGCAGTCCCACGTGTTCGGAGAATCGTCTATTCTACATGTAGCATATATTCCATTGAAAACGAAGGCGTCGTGTGCGAAGCACTGAGATCAGAGGAAGCTGGCAGAAGCAATTTCAAGCTTGCTCCCCCTGAAGAGGTGCTCCCAAGCTGGCATGGGCGAGGACTGCTAGATGAATCAGAGTTGCCAGGTGAGCTCGATAAGCCTCCTTTCTTCTCGTCCAACACTTGGATCAATAGAAAATGCATTGTCATTTGTCCGTTGTTCACCCAATGAAGATGCAACAAATGGCTTCTTCGTGTCGTGTTTTGTTAGTGATAGAACTCAAGCTGCGCATTCCGGGGACGATAGCACGACGAAGAAACGAAAGAGGGACAAGGAGAGCTCCAGGAAAAAGCGAAAAACAAGTCGAGTGACTTATGATCGCTGACGACAATGGACATGAATGGCTGGGATTGAAGCTAGGTAAAACAGGGCTACTGTCAATGAATCAATAATCACATTTTTCTGCATCGTCCCTAAAGAACTTGTGTGGTCAGCTGCAGTGAGTACAGACCCTACGCTCTTGGGGTGCTAGACGGAGCTCGGTGAGGAATGTCCAGAGCCATCAGGATGAAGAGTCGAAAAGACGATGGATAGAGTTATTTAAGGATTACCACGAGAAAGGTGTGAGAGACTACTGTGTCGGGGTACTAATTTGCTGTTGAGCGTACTGTTGTTGATAGTATTGGGCATAGCTGGCGGAGTAGTCGGGTTGTTGGCCATAGGTACCTGAACCGTAACCACCTGCAGGCCACTGCCCGGAAGTGTACTGGGCACCATAGCCGCTACCGTAAGCTTGAGGTGGGCGATACCCTGAGTTTTGATGTTGGTTCGACTGCCACATCTCTGGTCGGCGCCACGGAGGAATGTTAGAACCACCCGCTGTGATATCGTGACCTGCTCCAGTGCTACCCCACGGACCCCTTCCACCATCTCCACCAGGTCCCTTCCCCCCTTCCCCGAGTTCGGCCATCAAGCTAGCGTACTCGGAGTCGAAGCCCCCTTTGGACAGAGCACCCGGAGGGCCGGGAGGGGGAGGAGGTGCATTTGGATCCTTGTTAACTTGACAGTCGCGTGCCATGTGACCGGCGCTACCACACACGCGACAGATGATATTAGCAGTGAAGTTCCGCTGTTCTGGGCAATCATATCTGCGATGACCAAGGCCACCACAGTTCTGGCAGATTTGATTTTCGTCATCGCGAAGGGTACCATTCAAGGCTGCGAGCTCGCGGAGCTGATTGCGCTTGTGATCGTTTTGACCTTCCGGAGTGGAGGCAGCCTGCGACACTCATCAGTCACAGCAACTTCATCGAGGATCAGACAAAACTCACCGTCTCGATCACCCTATTAATCATCTTGACGCATGCTGCTACCTTTTCCTCTGAATCAGCGATGACGAGGCAATGCAAGTCTTCCTCAGCATCATCAGCGTACTGATCTGGTCGCGCTTTACCCTCCTTGACACTGCCTTTGCCACGGATACTGATCTTAGCACCACTCTCACGTTCCATCGTCTTCAACGAATTGCCACGAGGCCCTACCAAAAGTCCAAAGAAATTGATCTCTGGAAACTCTTTGACGGGAATATACACTTTGTCCGAAGGACGTTGAGAACGCTTCTGTTGATGATATTCGACAGGTGGGCGGAAATTGGGGTCGTTTTTCATGGCACGATCCACGAGACGGATACGCTCGTCTTCAAGCTTCTTGCGATAACGGACTTCACGAGTGTTCGTGCGGCGTCCATGGCCATCGTAAGTAGGAGGAGGAGAAGAGGACCTAAAATGTTCAGTGGTTGCGAGTTATAATGGAATGATGTAACAGTAAAAGATCACTTACCGTTCTCGCTCTGGAGGGATGAAATCATTTAGCCTAAGCTTTCGGTTAATTTCCTCGAGGCGAAGATGAATGGCATAATTGTCAAGTTGAGCCTGCGAGACGCCAGCAGCGGAAATCGCTGTCGGCAGACCTGGAATTTCAGATTTGACTTCGCCCCAGCGGCTACGCCGCCTGCGGGTACCATTCGCATCAGCTGTGTAAAAGTAAGACATTGCGGTGCATCAAGGTTAGTATCAGTTAGCAGCTAAATTAGCAAGTTATTAAGTAGACCTTGCTGATCGAGTAGGGAATAGAATAAAAAACATCCCACCGGACAGCAAGGAAAGAAGACACGACATTGTAAGCGCCGCTATCGAACATTTCTCGACTTACCTGCAGATGCATTTGGAGTCTCCTCTCTCCCCTTCCTCAATTCTGATTCCTGAGGGACTTGACGAGGATAAGCAGAAGGTGACGGCTGGGCGAGTTGCGGGGGGTTAGTTTCCTCCACGGGAGCTGGTCCAAAACGGCGGCGGGCCCCAAGCGGAACTAAGAAGCATGTTAAGACACCTATCAGGACAATGACCGACAACGAAACTCACCTTCGTTGGTCCCGGTGACTTCACGAGTTGCAGGTCTCCACATTGCGACTGGAAGAAGACTGGCAGTAGACGACGAGAGACGGAAGGGAAGATGGAAATGAATCTCCGAAGGCCCGTCTGCCTGATTAAGTACGGACTCCGCTCAAAATGGACACGCTGACAAATCACCATGACTCGCCCACTGCTGGTTCCACAATGACTAACACCTCTTGGGACAGCGCCTCCATCCTCATCGATAAGACGCCGCCATATTCATGGCTCAAGATTTTTCATGGTTACATTTGAAACCAGATCATGCCTCTCGTCCGCTCTGGATCAGCCCGGATGATGGACATATCATTCTTGAAGCTTTCTCGCCTATCGCAGAGCAAGCCCAAGATTTTCTTGTAGCCATTAGTGAACCTGTTAGCAGGTGCGTGGGCATCGCTACTCAACTTGTACGGTACACGTTTACACAGAGTCGCTAGACCTGCATTCATTCACGAATATAAACTCACGTCGTATTCTCTTTATGCGGCTGTGTCAGTGGGGTTGCAGACTGAGGATATAATAGCAGTCAGTACAGGGTAGTTGACCCATTTACCCGACTTGATCATTGACCATAGTGTTAGGTACTAAACCGCTTGTCGAAGGTATGTTGCCCTGAAGACGATTGATCCCTTAATTACACAGTCGCACAAGGTACCGGTGCCGGAGAGCATAATCAATTTTATCCGAGAGCGAACTTTGTCATATGGCAAAGTAAAGCTCGTTCTCAAGCATAACAAGTATTTCGTGGAGAGTAATCATCCAGATACTCTCCAGCTTCTGCTCAAAGACAAGATTATTCGTGAAGCACGCGTGGTATCTCGACAAACCGACAATAGTATTTGGGCTGCTACCTTCACCACCTCCAAAGCTCCAGTAAAGGGCAATCTTGTCATTCCAGGAACTAAAGATGCCGAGAAGAAGAAAGATGAAGGTGTTACTAGCCGTTGGCCTGGAGGTTCCGGAACAACTCCATCAGACACTGATTTATTCACGTCGATAGTTGGGATGGATAATGGTATGCCTCTTAAATGGCGAGTACCATCCCTGTATTGAACACCCATTGCAGATGACATTGAGGAGGATGACGACAACGTGCACGCTTTTGAAATAGACGATGCGAAAATTGACGCAAGTTTCCTTGCTTTTGTCGTTCGCGACTTGTTCTGACACTTCCATAGGATGTGAAGAAGCGTTGCAACGAACTAGAGTACCCCATGCTAGAAGAATACGATTTTCGAAACGACACCATCAATGCCAATCTGGACATTGATCTCAAACCTGCCACGGTGATTCGGCCCTATCAAGAGACTAGTCTGAGTAAAATGTTTGGAAATGGGTAAGCTTGATCTCGAACTAATCTGTGGACATTATATAACTTCAAAACAGTCGAGCCAGGTCTGGAATCATTGTGCTCCCCTGTGGAGCGGGAAAGACCCTTGTCGGTATAACTGCGGCATGTACTATCAAGAAGTCCTGTCTTGTCTTGTGCACATCTTCGTATGTTCAGCGTGTCAAGGTGCCTGTTGGAGTGACAATTTACAACTTTACGCAGTGTCTCTGTTATGCAATGGAAGCAGCAGTTCATGCAGTGGTCAAATGTTACGGATCGGCAAATCGCCATCTTTACCGCAGATCAGAAAGAACGGGTATGACCTATAATATCTCAATCTCTCTTCCACGCCCGCTGACATTCGATTCAGTTTGCAGGCGACAGCGGTATTGTTGTCTCGACCTACTCGATGGTTGCCAATACCCACAATCGGTCACATGAGTCCAAGAAAATGATGGAATTTTTAACCTCCAGGGAATGGGGATTTATCCTGTTGGATGAGGTTCATGTCGTTCCTGCGGCCATGTTCCGCCGCGTTGTAACCACTATCAAGGCACATTCAAAGCTTGGTCTTACAGGTGAATTTTTTTCTCTGGATTAACATTGCATGACAACTGAATATTTGCCTTGCAGCGACACTTGTAAGAGAAGACGATAAGATCGCGGACCTCAACTATATGATTGGACCAAAACTTTACGAAGCCAACTGGATGGATCTTGCAGCTAAGGGCCACATAGCCAATGTTCAGGTCCGTGATTCCAGAGCTTTGGCCATACTTGGTAAATTAACAGCCTCAGTGTGCTGAGGTTTGGTGCCCTATGACACCAGAGTTCTACAGGGAGTACCTTCGAGAGCAATCACGCAAACGGATGCTCCTATACTGCATGAACCCTAGAAAGTTCCAAGCTTGTCAATTTCTGATCAAGTTTCATGAAGCACGAGGGGACAAGATTATCGTGTTCTCCGATAATGTGTTTGCATTAGAGGTGAGTGGCGATTTGTATGTGAAACATTTCCGGGGTCTCACATTGCATGCCGCTGAACTCAAGGCTTACGCAAAAAAACTTGGGAAGCCCTATATCCACGGCGGCACTGGACAAGTGGAGCGAATGCGAGTTTTGCAATGGTTCCAACATGACCCGAACGTAAACACAATTTTCCTTTCCAAGGTACTGTACCATCTTACTTTTATGACATGTGGAGTAGCTTCTATTTGTGTCGACTCCAACAGGTTGGCGACACGTCAATTGATCTGCCGGAAGCCACTTGTCTCATCCAAATCAGCTCTCACTTTGGATCACGACGACAAGAGGCACAGAGATTAGGTCGGAATTTCAACTGTGACATGTGTCACCAGACTAAACATGGCGCAGGTCGCATTCTACGGGCAAAACGCCGTAACGATGAAGGGTTTAATGCCTTTTTCTACTCTCTCGTTTCCAAGGATACCCAGGAGATGTTTTACAGCACCAAACGCCAGCAATTCTTGATTGACCAAGGTTACGCGTTCAAAGTTATCACGCATCTCGACGGACTTGAGGACCTGGAGGATCTGGTTTACAAGACCAAGGACGAGCAGATCGAGCTTATCTCTTCAGTACTCTTGGCCAACGAGAGTGAGGCCGAACTTGGAACGGACATACATGGGTCGGAAGGTGACCTTGCTGGGACGATCACTTCCAAGGATTTCGGTGTTGCAAAATTCCCAGGCGCCCAGCGGACGACAGGTTCACTTACTGCACTGAGCGGTGCCCAGCATATGTCGTACGTAGAGCAGAACAAATCGGCCAACAAGAAGCTCGCACGAGAAGCAGCGCCGCGACACAAGCTATTTTCTAAGCGAGATAGGGATAAGGCAGCGGCAAGAAAAGAAGCTCGGGCGGGGAGGGCATCATAGACAAATCATAGACTAGGACAATTCCATCGAGGCTATATTAGTCATCGTGATAGGTGCCAATGATTAAATAATGCGATCGTGTTTAGATATTTGATGAGAGCGATGCCAGGTCATGTCGTCTTGTGCACCAGGACTGGCACTGCATAATGCGTGCCTAACACTTGGTCCAGGTGCGAGGGGGCATGCAAGGCACGTGAAAACCAATCAATCCCCCGAAATCAAAAGGGTGTTAGGTGGAATGAACACGAGGGGGGGAGTTCTAAGAGGGTGTTGCAGCAAAGGTGGTCCAGAAACGCTTTGCAAGAAAAGGGGGCTCCCGCAGCACTCAGCAACGACGAGAAATGTTTTCTCCTCTGTACCTCCACCTTTCTCCAACTTTTTTTTCTGTTTTATTTTTTGTGGATCGAGATTACAGGAGCCCGACCGACCGGCTGGGAATCGGCGGCATGGCGACTTCATGCGGAGATCCAAAAACAGGTCTGGGCCGCAGCCGACCCCGATCGAACCCGTATTTATGCGGAATGTGTGATTTGACAAACAAAGATTCGTGTCCGATGGACACTCGGGAGTGTTCTTTTAAATAAATTCTCTTTTCTTGACCTCCTTCTTCCTCGCAGTCACCCCATACCAATCTCCCTGCACCCGTGCGCTCTCTCAAAAATGTCTTCCAAGCGTGGTCGCAAGCGAAACGACAATCTCCCTCCTAACAGAGCCAGAGATGTGCAGCGAGCGTTTCGTGCACGAAGAGCTGCACACTTGCAGGTGCGGGGTTTTTATCATCTCTATTTGCAATTATACGACCTTTCGTCCGCAAATTTCAGGCTCTGGAGTTGCGTGTATCCGAGCTGGAGGAGGAGAACAATCATCTACGAGCAGCACTGAACTTGCCGCCAGCTAGCCGCCCGGCTCTCGGCAAAGGTCCGACAGGCAAAGATAAACCAAAATCCCTTGATAATCCTGCACTATCGCAGTCCACATCCAAAAGTCGCGATTCTTCGCCGATTGGCGAGTCGCCGTCTCCAAGGAGATCAGAGTCGACATCACCGTCGGTCATCGGTGGAACGAGCCTTCGAACTCCTCCTATTATCGATGGAAGCAACTGGGACGATGGATTCATGATGAATGACCAGCAGTCGGCAGCCAGCTCCCATATCCCTTGTAGCCCCCCTGTCTCATACAGTATGCGCCAAGTTGCGCCTTCCACTGTCGCTCAAAAGAGTCCTCAGCAATTCACCTTCTCCTCCACCGCCATGCCTCCCCGTAGCCTCGCCTCGAACAACGTCCCCAGCCACCCATTACAGTCAAGCTACGCGCATACAGCAGACAGGCCTATAACGAGTGGCTACAACGACATGAACTACCTGCTTTGCGACGTACGGGAGACTGGTCATTATTCGTATCATTATCAACAACCTCCCTTTTCAGGGGAGAGTCCCATCTCTTCACATTCTCCTCAGCTTCCAGTCCATTCACAACCGCCACCTGGCGCCCACCGCCCAAACATGCAGCAGACGATGCCGTTTCAACAACGTCGATCGCATACGGAGCCTCATGCATTCCGTTCTCTCGGCGGTGATCTTCATCTCCCTAGTCCTCCTCCTCACCAGGTCTCTCGCTTGGCTTCTTCTCCGCCTCCAGCGATCCATGACGTGCGATCGCATTATACCCCACATGGGAAACACGTCAATCCATTACCTTGATCATCGGCTTCCCTGTTCCTATCCCTGTGTTTCCTTTTCCCTTGCTATGATTGATCCTCATTCTTCCTTGTCCGGACATTCCCGTATTTTCAAATCACGTCGACCACGCGTGATCAAGACTTTCTGTATCACTATGGTTTCTGAATGCGTCTCCACGGTTGTATGATTCCGTTTTATAGTAGGTGTACTCTCGACACTATTTACTCGTACGTCTTCTATTAATGATTGGGCTTGTTCGACGTCACTGTCAAGTATTGACGACGGCATGCTTTACGCTACTGTCGGTAATCTCCAGTCTAAATCGACAAATTTTTTAAGGTGTGCTGTCCGTCACAGCCACTGTCGGTGGCGAAATCCGTGTGCCTGCCAAAGGGTCCGAGGTCGTGTCATTTGTCTTGTCCCCCTCAGGTGGCGTGCCAGGCAGCAGCCACATGCTAGGCCGGCTGAGCAGCACGAATCAAGACCCTCTTATATTTATTCGCCTGTTCGTCGGTTCGTGCATTTCAATATCATTCACGATAGGGATCTCCGATTCGCTTCTTATACACACCACTGTTGACAATGACGAGTGCGACAGATGCCCGCAGCCCAACGAGGGTGCCGGTGGACAGACACATGAATTCACATATGATTGCATAGGTATCAGCAAATGGGGGTAGCCGTGGGGTAGCCGTTACGCCGCAGTGTCCAGTTGACACCAGTTGACCTTACCCTCTGCGCCGTATTTCTTCTCTAGCCAATCATTGGCAGCCTTGAAATGCCCGTTGCCCAGGAATCCCTTGTGGGCGCTAAAGGGGGAGGGATGCTAATCCGATTTGGGTAAGTGAAGAATGGGGGGAGGGAAGCCTAACACCAAGTACGTACCGCGCTGCTCAGGATCAGGTGCTTGGTCTGATCACCATCGATCAGGTCTAGAGACACCGAGAGCAGGAGAAATTTTTGCTCACTTTGCTCATTTTGGCAACCCTTTTTCCAGCCCACGCACCCCACGCCAGGAACACGACACCGCGTCCGATTCCGTGCACGTCGGGATCGCTGCGGCCACCCAGGTTTGCGCCGCCGTACTTGTCGACCACGTCGACAACCTTATCCGTGAACTCCTCCCAACCCCTTCCGGCATGTGAACCAGCTTGGTTTGCCTTGACGGTTAGACACGTGTTAAGCATGAGGACACCGTTTTCAGCCCAGGCGGATAGGTTTCTGGATAACACCGATACCGTTATAACTATTGCAGATGGCGTCATCTCATCAGATGGCTTACCCATGTTGGGGAGGCTTAAACTCGGGGTATTCTGCCTTGATTTCTGCATATATCTACATTTCCAGTGAGTTGTGTTGTAATTTATGTGTTAACAGTGGCTTACGTTTCGTAAAGACGGCGGTACAGCGATGCCCTTGGGGACTGAGAAGCAAAGCCCTATAAAACCATGTTTAATGTGTCTCGACTTAGGCTGAGCAATTGTGACTTGCCATGCGCTTGATTGGGACCGTGATAAGGATCTTGACCAAGGATAACAACTTTGACCTTGCCCAACGGCGTATTTGACCAGGAATAGATATTTTGAGCTTTACCGCCGCAATGCACATGAATTGTCCGGAGTCATAGGAGGTGAGCAGGACGACTTACGGGACGGGTAAACCTTGAGGCCTTTTACGTCGTCGCTTGGACCTCTCACGCCTTCCTCCCAGAGAAATTTCTTCAATGAGATGAAGTATGGTTTCTTAACATCATCCTTGAGAACCTTGAGCCTAGAATGGTAGCGTGACCTTTGAGACTCGAGGACCAAGGTGAAGGGAAGTTATTGTGCTCACCAGCTCTTACCCATGCACTCGTATTCGAGCTTGAGTAAGTGCCTCTGATCTTCTGGAATCGACTCTATAAAGTCGTTTAAGGAGAATGGGATGAAGTTCAGGCGCTGGAGGCCAGAAGAGCCTGCTGCCTTTGTTTTGGCAGCACTTGGCGAGGACGAGCTCAAGGTATTCAACTTTGCTTTCTTCGCTTCCGGCTGCCCAGTCTTTTCCGACTGGGAGTTCTTTGGAACGGTAAACATATCCATGAGTGTGCGCTGTCGCTTCAACGGGTTCGAAGCTGACCCGGACGCGTTGGATTTCTCCTGGGAAGCGCTGGGCGTCGTGGACGCGTCGCACGACGATGACGTGCCATTTTCCACGTCTGCGAGGTAAACAACGCGTGCGTCATCTGCCATCTGAGGAGAACGAGAACAAGACGCGAAACCACTGGACGCGTCGCGCGTTCGCGTGCTCCCGACGGGTCTGCCTAGATTCTGCCTATTATGGATCCGGAGCCGGACTCTGCCGATCACGGGGTGACCTCGCTTTTGTATTTGAGACCCGACCTCGACCACATCCAACTGAGAGCGAGATAGGCTAGTTACGCACCGCCGAAATTTGCCAAACTGCCTCGCTCAGCCTCCTCACCATCTCCGCCATGCGCCAAGAATGCTTCTGGGCGCGCAGATTCAGCCAGGAGGCCTTTCCTTAATGTCCGGTCGTCTAAACGCCGTTTGAGCTCATTCAGCGCAGATGCAGTACCGCCAGATGGCAGCAATGTCGCATTGAGCTCCACGTATCATGCAGGATCATCGAGGTATGTCCACTCTCTGGCGGTTATGTCAAGCTGACGTGGCAACATAGTGACGATTCGGATTCAGATACAGCCGGCGAGGACACAGACGACAGACAGCATCTCGATCGTGGACGTTGCACGTCCTTGAAGAGTCTACGACGAGACATGCGAGATAGGAAGAAGAAGCAACAATTATCGCCCTCGCGAAGCACTTCAAGTCCAGTCTTCGCAAAGCACGCCTCGGAACAGAGGACGAATGGCACGACGGGGCGCGGGCAGTCGTTCACGCGCTCGCGGTCTCCGCGCATTCGTGGGGTGAACAGTTCAGGCCAGAGTCCTCATCAAACGATTAGCACCCCTATCTCCCATGCTCGTCATCGCACCTCGCCGACGTCGTGTGCTCTTCTTCCTGGCAAAATTTCCATCCACGTTCCAATACCGTTTAGTGGCATACTCTGGTCGTTTTCTGCTGACGCCCGAAGCCTGGCGGAATCTATCTTACTCCTTGGCTCTCTGTTGTACGCAAACCGGAAACTGGCTCTGGCTCTTAGGTTTTTGCACACACCTACCCCTTCAGTATCATCAGGTAAGACTTTTGCGATGATAAGCAACCTATATACACATTTCCTTTACAGAAATAAACATACTCGTAGTCACCTGCATTATTTATGTTATATGGAGCCATTCTTCTTTCGTCAAAACGGCACCTACGCCGCCTCCTTCTGATGTGGACGACGCTGGCGCTCCATCACCTCGCATAGAATCTCGGGAAAACAAACGTACCGGTGGTCTGCGATCGTCTCAAGATAGAACACACTTCGGCTTTGTATGGATGAGTGTACCGAAGAATTTCAGGTACGTCTATGCAGCAGGCATCTGTGCGTGTTGCTCATATGATCCAGGGACTGCCTGGATGATGGTGCATTGACAGGGCTGTCATTTGCGCCCCTGATCTCAGTTGCCCTGCTGTGCTCCTCGCTCCACCAGGCTGCATCACCCAATCCCACTCTGCTACCTCCTGACTGGTTGATAGAAGCTCCTCGTGTTCTAGGAGATGCCCATGCACCATTGTCCGCTCTGAATGCTCAGATATCGTCTAGGCGTAGCCTAGTCGATTATGCAACCCTCTGTTCATTCATTCTCCTGGTCCAGATCTTTTCCTCGTGGTGGTACGAAGCAAGATACCGCAGGGGACGGAATGTACCTGAGGGTGAGCGTGGCTCTGTACCACGCAGCGAAGCACAGCGGACATGGACCTATTGGGTGTATTCATATGTCCTCACCCTGGTCGCGCTATTTGTACGATATTTGCTTGCCAGTAATCATATCGGCTTGTGGCAGAGTAAGTACCCTCTGATTGTATGGATCCAATTGGCTCAACTAAGTGGACAGACCTCAACTATTTCGATATTATCCTAGGCTCTGTGTTCTTTCAGTTCTGTCTATATATCGCTTTACGGTTAGCTCATGGAGGTCTCACCCTTGGTGAACTAGCGCTCGTATGCTTTGGTGGATTGTCCTTGGGTACAGAGTTGCTCAATCTCACGAGAGCACATGTAAGTAAACAGTTAGAAGGTACATGATGTTTGCTGATCATTCGAAACCAAGTTGTGGCCGAACAGGACGCCTTTCATTAGGACTTACCGCCTCCCAACCCCTCTTCTTACTTTTCAGGTTGCCCTGATTGCCGGATCGTTACTCACTGGGTTCTTACTTTCCCCGCTGCTCGCACTATCTCGCCATATAGCACAACGACCTGTTCGTCGGCTCAGGTTTCCCGACGAAAAGCCAAGGCACCAACGAGCGCTCGCTGTTGGCTTCTATGTTGGTACAATTGTGATTGTAGCTGGTCTGATTGGGCCATGGACGTGGTTGTGCCTCGGCAAGCGTGACCCATGGCTGTGGGCGATCTATTGGATTCTCCAAGGGAAGAGGAAGTGGACCCGGCCCCTGTTGTTGGGTTACTGGGCACTGCTGGGTAGCATCAGCGTTGCGGGGTGGAACCGGCAGCTGTCAAGAACCCGGAGGTACAAGTCACGGAACCCTACGAGCAACTCGGGGGACAATGGAAGCCTTTCAACTCCGACCGCACAAACTCAGAAATCCGCAGAACCAGTGTTACCTGCTGTATCACCGGCAGCAGGATTAGGGCTTGGGTTTGCAAACTTGCCAAATCTTCCGAATTTGCCCAACGGGACGCAGGTGGCGACAGACTTGCTGGACGCTGCTGACAAGCACGTTCCGACGCTGAGTGTCAATGCTCGTCGGAAGTTCTTCCATGGGTTGGCGGTGGTTATGTTTTTGCCTGGTATGGCGGTTGACGTCAGTGTTGCCTACTTGTGTCATGTATGTTTCTAACGATGGCATTACGAGGAACAGCCTGCATTTGGACACTTGTCATTCAGCGCTGCATTTGCATTGTTCATCTTTGCGGAGTATGTGCGATATTTCGCCATTCATCCGTTCGGTGCGGCTGTGCATCTGTTCATGAATGAGTTCCTGGACTACAAGGACCGTGGTACGGCGATTTTGAGCCACTTTTATCTGTTAACGGGGTGTGCGGGGTCAGTATGGCTTGAAGGGTGAGTGGAGTGGTCGCCTGGAGGTCGGATGCTGACTGAAGATGATCCAGGCCGTCGCGGATTCTGGTGTATACGGGCATTCTTGTGCTGGGCGTGGGGGACGCGCTCGCGTCGATTGTGGGGAAGCGGTTTGGAAGGCACCGATGGTCGGCGAGTTCGTCCAAGACGGTGGAGGGGAGCATTGCATTCGCGATGTCGGTTGTGGCGTGCGCATGGGTTCTGCGTGTGCTTGGGCTTACGGAGCAGTTCTCGGTACGCATGTCGAGTGGAGTGAGGGTGTCGGATTTTGATGCTGACGCCATGGATCTAGATGATACGATACGGGGTTGTTACAGTGTTGTCGTCGGTGTTGGAAGCATTGTCGGAGCAGAACGATAATTTGACATTACCACTGTACATGTGGAGTATGCTTGTCGTCGCGGAGGTGTAGGCGATGTCGTCATGTGATTAGTTTATGTATTTGTGATGCGTTAGTGAACTCCTCCTTGTTCTCTCTCCCCTCATCATGCCCACACGTGACCATGCCAATACCAGATAATGAACCCCAAACGCCTTTCCCTCTCCTCCACGACCCTTCCTTCCAGATGCCATTCCAGCTCTTCCAGAACGCGCCGTACGACCGCGTTCGCAGACCCGCCTCCGCCTCCGCCATAGATGCTCCCCTCTTCGTCCTCCCGACCCCATCCATGCACGATCCCTTGGTATGCTCAACCGCCGTTTCGCAGCCCACCGTCTCCCAGTCAACCCCTCCAATACGGTCCGACGGCGATATTTCTGACTATCCCTCTCGCTCCGACACCATGAGCGGTATGTATATCTGCTCCTTCCGTTTTGCGGACCTCAGTTGACAGCCCCTTCTCCCTATGCCCTGGCGCTGCCAAAGATGGCACGGTGCAAATGACCGATTTACGATCACAGACAACGCCCTCCGACTATGATTGGGTCTCGTTCATGACTGCCTATGCAGCAGGTCAGTGGAACCCTCACAGAACTCCACATCCACCTCGCTCTGTATTCGACTCCACTTGGCCCAGCATGCATGTATCATCCTCGGATCTCCCGGCCTTCCCATCTCCGATCAAATCGAGCCAGTTCGGTCCACCTTCATCAGAATCCCTCTTTCCCGGGCACTCCGTCTTCTTGTCACCAAACTCTGATACAGCGAATGACA
Organism: Boletus aff. mottiae; assembly: GCA_038093895.1. Taxonomy (NCBI): domain Eukaryota; kingdom Fungi; phylum Basidiomycota; class Agaricomycetes; order Boletales; family Boletaceae; genus Boletus; species Boletus aff. mottiae. Next base: position 17,787 of record JBBPTD010000077.1, read on the forward strand.
AAGATGCCACGATCCCACTCACCGTATCACCCGAGAAACACTTCACCAAGCTCCCCCCACCGCCAGCCTCGTTGATTGGCCGTCGCTTCCGTAAATCATTCAATGATCTCAGACCAACAACCAGCCACACAATGCAGCTTTCTCTCGATGGCACCCAGAATTTGACTACGGCTCCTGATGTGGCGACGGCCGCGGCGACCATGCGTTGGGCTGCTGCCAGAGTGAACATATCTCCACTTGCGTTACCGTCTCCTGAGCATGAACTCACCGACCCTATGCGTGGTGTACATGCCGCAATCCCCGGAGTCCATGCATCCGAGTGTAGCCCTCCACTCAATCCTGGGACCCCTGGAAGCAACCGCAAAACACGCTTGGGTAGTTTTTGGGAGGGAACTCAGGACGTGGGCGACGACCTTGACAAAGTTGACAAACTTTCGACGATCCAGGGCTCAGATTCCGCGTCGCCAGTACGCTTTACACCAGAAAGCGATACTCACCCCCTCGTGGATTCGACTTGGAGCACATTGATCCCGCCTGATTCCGCACCTCTGCAACGACAGTCGCCTGAGGAACAACCTGAAGAGGACTACTTCACCGCATCCAGTTCCCGTGCCAATACGATGGACGCTGATCTCCGTTCCACACCCGACGTACCTAGCATCTGGCAAGAGTTTGTGAGTGCCCGGCGGGAAAGCGAACCTCTCGATTTCGATGTGGCAAGCACCCCGGCTTTGCCACGTAGAATGTGCCTTACTCGCCAAACGTCCTCGCCCTTGCCGATTTCCATTGCTTCAGAGAGAAAGCTCCCTGGTGGGCGGTCAGTCTCCGAGACGGCAAACAGCTACAGAATAGGACGTGCCGCGAAGGAGGAGCAGATGTTTCTGGAGCTGGGATATCTCGCTCCTCCTAATCCTCCGGACGAGCTTGAGCGAAGGCGCGCACTCTACAAGTAAGCAAAACTTTGCTTCGCGCACTCCCCATCAACAAGTGTCAATTAGATTCAACATCTGGAACACCGCACCTGATATCAATTTTGATCGGATTGCTCACTTGGTCAAGCTTGTATTCAATACAAAAAGCGTATTCATATCCCTCATCGACGGTACAGAGCAGTATGTCATCGATGCTACGATTCCGATGCGATATTTTACTAATTCTTGGTTTATAGATGGTTCAAATCTCAATGTATGTTCTCGGATCCGTTGCCAGCCCTGCCAGTTGCCCACTAATATAACAGGCGGGACATCGTTCATGCACTGTCCTCGCCTCACGTCATTTTGTGCACACAGCATCCTCCAACGGTAAGTTTTTGCGTGTATGATTCTACGTGGTCTTGATATTCCTCAGTTGTGACGAGCCTACTGTCGTCTTGGACACGCTAACAGATTGGCGTTTCGCGAAGAACGTGCGTGGGGAATTGCTAATGCTTGCCTATCGTTGATATCCGTCTAGCCTTTTGTGATCGGAAGTCCCCACACTCGATTTTACGCCGGTGCGCCACTGCGGACTCAGGAAGGGTATAACATTGGCAGGTAATGTATGTGGATATTCTGTTACAGGTGGCTGATGTAGCGGTAGCTTGGCCTTGATTGACGATTCACCGAGGCAGGACTTCTCGCCCCGTCAACGACATACCCTAAAGGAGTTCGCGGTAGGTAAAATGTTTGGTGTACTCCGCGATATTGACTTTTTCCAAGGCCATTGTGATGCGTGAGATGGAATTGTGGAGAGACAAGGTTCAGTCGTTCCTAATAATACTGAATTTTTCCAACCATCTTCTGTGCAGATCCAACTTCGCATACGAGACAAGATTCAAACATCTGTGAGGCTTCTTGTTCAACATCAAGGCATGTTTATAACGCGTTCCTAGATGGAACAATTTAGTAGAGAATGTCTGGAGATCGACCAACAAGAGTCTCAGGATACAGATGCGTACGCCTCGGTGTCCATGGACAAAGTATATGACCGTGCAGCCAAGCTTGTAAAGCGTACGTTGGATGTCGAGGAAGTTCTGGTCATGGATGTCTCGCACTGCGATGTGCGTGAAACACTCAGTGCGGAGGCGACCGTGTCCGTGGTCATGCACCATGGTAGCGCTCAGACGCGCGCATCTTCGCGGACACTTACCGCAGACGAGCAAAGCAAGCTTACCGCGTTTTTCGAGCAATTCCCAGACGGCAAGATTTCAGAAGGGATCTTACCGGTTTGCTTCCGCCCGTTCATTCCAACCCATATACAGTATGCTTTAAGTGAGCGAACAAATTTTTAATGGTCAACCACCCGCTCACCACAGTAAAGCGGTCCCTGTCTTCAACATAGATAAGCGACCTTTCGCACTAATATGTGCTTACAATGCCTCTGATCCATCACGGCGTTTCGTGAGTAATAAATGTTTGCAAAATGTCATTATTTTGTTGACGTCGTCCATGTAGTTGGAAGGCCACGAATTGTCTTATCTGCGTGCAATTGGTACTGCTCCAGACGTTCATATGAACATATTCTAATCTTACATTAGGTGTGATCATCCTCTCTGCCGTGCTGAAGCGACGCATGATGCTTGCAGATCAGGCAAAAAGCTTATTTATATCAAAGTAAGTTACCCTACTCCACTCCGTCCGCAATGTCTTACGGGCGATTCAGTATATCCCACGAACTGCGAACTCCACTTCATGGAGTATGTTACGATGTTCCCTTTCCGTGCGATACTTGACGGAGGCATCTCCGCAGATCTTGGCAGCTGCAGAATTGTTGGCGGACACCTCATTAACCTACGGTCAAACGTCATTCTTGCACACTGTCCAAGCATGCGGTACTTCGCTTGTGGAAACTGTGAATCACGTACTGGACTTCACGAAACTTAGCGGGAACATGAAGTCGGGTGGTGTTGAAAATGTTATCACCCGCACAAGGTATGTCATCCACAGGTTCGCTCAGCTGAAGCTCATATGACAATGTTCAGAGTGGACCTAGAGCAACTTGTGGAGGAAGCGATTGACGGGTCCTGGATAGGCTTTTGCGCACGCCACTCATCGGAGGGCTCTGAGATAGGCAGTGTATATGCGCCCAATCCGAATCAGCGAGCCTCCAGCGTTATGACCGCCCCAGAGTCTTCGCAGCACGTCGAGATCATCGTCGATATAGATCATTGCGAAGGAGTATGTTCACTGAAATGGACTTTCCGGGCATTTGACTGAGACAAGGGTCCCGCAGGGGTGGATAGTGAAGTGTGACAAAGGCGGTATACGCCGAGTGTTGATGAATTTGTTTGGGAACAGCCTCAAGTTCACTACAGTGAGTGAACTATCGTCTCTTTGCACCTCCGCTGACTGGCCGCATGCAGTCTGGTTACATTCACGTATCGCTGAAACAGATCTCTACACCTGATGATATGGATAATACGGTTAAGATAGAGCTTCGTGTGAGTGATACTGGGAAGGGTATCAGTCAAAATTTCCTCCAGGTCAGTTCTCTCATCCTGGGGTTAAAATTCGACATTCATGAACAATTATCAGAACCACTTATTTCGTCCGTTCTCTCAAGAGAATCCTCTACAGGCCGGAACAGGGCTGGGACTTGCAATCGTCAGCAGCATTGTCCGATCCCCGAGTGTTTCCGGCAAAGTAGAGGTCGTCAGCTCAGAGAACGTGGGCACGGATATCAAAGTGGTCTTTGAAGCTGAGATATTTGAAGAGGACTCGAGTAACATCCAAGACCCATTTTTCTTTGACGACCAACTGCAACCACCAGTGATCTCCTTCCTTGGCTTCAAGAAACGAGGTCGAGGTGCTCAGCTTCTCAGCGAGGTTCTCCGAAAATATTCCATTTCTTGGTGGGGTTTCACGCCTCAACGAGAGGGTGCCGAGCTCGGTGACATCGTCATTCTCAATGAGGACCCATCACCTGTCGTCACTGCCCTCGAGAAGATGGACAATCACCGCTCGTTCATCATTCTTTCCTCAAGTCGAGGAAGTCCTCGTATAATGGAGCTTTGCAACGCATACGAGAACAATGGTGGCTTTTGTCGCGTCGTACACAAGCCCGGAGGACCATTTAGACTTCGCACGGCCCTGAAGCAGCTCCTCCGAGCAAGACAACGGCGGCAACATCGCTTGGCGAGTTTCACCAACTCAGGAATGAGTTCTGAGGAGAGTGTCTCTCTCCAATCAACTATCGCGGACGACTACTCAGAGCCCAACGGGAGCATCGATAACTGGTCAGACCAGCCAACGTTATTATCTACGGGCATTTCCGGCGTTGGAGTGTCTATATCTCCAGATTTAGAGATGGTCTTCGAGCCTGCGGATGGTGAACAAACAGTCAACCACTCGACACTCGTTGCCGGCGCCAGTGGGACTGTACTCAAAACACCTGTTGGGTCTGTCCGGCCGACCAAGCCACGTCGCAAGGTATTGGTTGTGGAAGACAACAACATTCTTCGTAGCTTGCTGTAGGTAATCTCATCGTTAGTCGTTCTCTTCCTTGCTAACTTGATTGCGAGGTAGTGCCAAGTGGCTCACTAAAAAGGTACGCGAAGTCCCAAACACTGGAGGTGTTTTCTTACATTCATGCAGGGGTTGGAACATTGCGAAGCCGTAGACGGTCGCCATGGAGTTGAAGTCTTCCAGGCCGAGGGCCCATTTGAGTAAGTGGTGGTTCTCGTCGTCGTGTACTTTGCCTCATGCTAGCTTAGCGTGGTGCTCTTGGATTTATCGATGCCAATCCTCGACGGTAAGCTTTGTTTGCGGGACGTTATTATTATTCGGAGACAAGGTTACCAATTTCTTGATCAGGAGTTGGCGCTACCGTCGAGATTCGCCAAATTGAGCGGGCACGTTCAGGTCACCCGTCGAGCGTGATCCTAGCGCTTACAGGCATGTCCTCACTTGAAGATAAACGGAAAGCGTTCGAGGCTGGAATGGATGGATAGTGCGTTTCCCACGAATCGATGCCAATCCTCTTGACGGTCATTGATACGATTTTGCAGCCTGGTCAAGCCCGTCGCATTTAGAACATTGGACGACATGTTCCATAAGCTGGGTCTTACTTGACCCAGTTCTCCCATCGCATTTCACAATGTATACACACGCGACACTCTTGCACGACTGGACATTAACACCTTATAGACTTTTGTCCAAGGACACATTGTTCATTTTCCCTGTGATGTCCAGCATAACCTTGTTAATGCGCGCCTTCATTTGACCTATTGTATCAATTCTCTCCACGAATAACTAATTGTCTCAATGTCATCTCCTGTCATGTTTTGCTCTGTCGTACCATCTCGTTGACTGTTCTTTTTGCACACCCAAGCTCCTTAACTCTGTTGTCATGCATATTTGTTACTCGATTCCTTGGAATGTATTCGCTACTGAATCATATAGGCTCGATTTTCTGGACCCCAGTCGAGTAGGGAGCATGACCCTGATTCCAGACAAGGCGTACAGGGCAACAACCAAGCACGGACGTGTCAACGGTGACGAGTCTTTGCTAGCTCTAAAGTCTTACAAAGATAGTGACGAGATGGGAAGTATAGATCTCCACGACGAGGTGCCCCTTGTGTTGGACAAAGGCGATGAGTAATATATGGTCCCAGATGGATCATCGGCCAGCATCGATTGCGCGTTTATACATACGCCCACTTGCCCAAAGCTTCTATCCATTCTCTGAGCTCTGCTTTGGGCGTGCTCGCAAACGTCGTTTCGAGCGTGTTCGAGTCTGCGGGGGACTCGTGCGTTGGTGGCGTGGGCAGGCCGGACGTATTCGAGAGACGGGAGAGTCGCTATTGCTATGTTGTCGTTGTCGTCGCATTGTCCACGTCCACGTCATTCACCACCACCACCACCACCTCGTCTTCGTCCTCGTCCTTGCCACGTCGACAACCGTTGTCCACTACCACCACCTCATCCTTCCCCCATCGTCATCCGCGTCGTCCACCACAACCGCAACCACCTCCTTGACGATGACGACAACGACATGGCGATTGCTACGTGGTCGTCGTCGTGTTGTTGTTGTTGTCAGGTTGTCCGCGTCTCGTCTTCGGCCTCAGGGTTAGGGAGAGGGCAGGAGGTGAGGTGGGAGAGAGCGAGGGAGGGTGAGGGCGAGGGAAAGAGAGAGGAAGGAAACGGTGGCACAACGCGTGCAATTGTGCACGTTGTACCGTCGCTTCCGTGCCCTCTCGCCAAAGGAGGGCAAGGACTCGACAAAACGTACCGAAAAATGGCATTGTCAAACACCACCTCTGGTTCAATCTCTATCCATGCAAGGTCGTGCAAGGTGGTGCTCATGCGACGGGCGCGTGAGTGGGGGTGAGGACTGTGACAACGGCAAGGGTGAGCGACAGCAACAGTTTCCGCGATTACCAAGTTGTCTTCGTCTTCGTCTTCGTCACCTTCACCCTCATGCCCTCCCCTCGTCCTCGTTGACGACACCATGGCGATCACGCAGTAGTCATGGTCGCTGCACCGCTGTCGTTGCGTCACATCGAGTCTTTGCTGCATAATCATCGTCGAAAACGAAAACGAAGACCAAGACGAAAACACTGAATTAGAAACAAACCCAAACACGAAACTGATTTGTCCGCTCCCGCCCCATCAATGAAACGGTAGGGGACACGGTATTGATCATGTCGAATATATCTCAAGGCTGATTCCTTTGCGCAGGAGGCAATATGATGACATCAATGATTCGGATGAGCAACGCGACCATGTTGATGCGCGCGTCCTATGATGCTTTCACGACGACACTCACACAGCCTGGCATCAGGTTGTTGAAACGTTGATCAACCAAGGGCGGTCCATCTCTCTCATGTTTTGGCCAATAGTCAAGACACCGCGCGGATCGCTACTTCCTTCCTCGACGCTGCGCTGATTATGGTTGTCGCGGCATAGCCTGACGGCTACTTTTTCTCGAGAACGTTCTTCTGTGAAATGGACTTCTTAAGCGCCACATTTCTTGCGCACGCTGCAAGGGGACTCCATGCCTTGGCTCTCTATTAAAGGTGAGCAGCCTAACACCAAAAAATCATCAGGTGTTCCCTTCTCCCCTAAGATTCATCGCTCTAGAATGCGCTTTACTCTCGCGACGTCCATAGTTGCACTGGCTGTCCTGACCGCTGCTGTACCTCAGCCCGCTGGGCAGAGGATCGGCATGGCCATCCCTATCACCAAACGTTCTAGCTTGGTGAACGCCGACAAGAGCGTCAACTTTGACGCACTCAAATCTCATGTTGCAGCGGTCAAGGCGTATGTTATATATATCGTTACATCGCATTCACTCACCCGTTTTTAGTAAGATCCGTCGAGGTTTCACAAACTATGAGAAGAACACTGGGAAGAAGCACCCTTCCGATGTAGGAGGGGTCGAAAGACGTGGGGCTGGTGATCACTTAACGGATGACCAGAGCATACTCTGGTACGGCTCTATTTCGGTCGGAACCCCTGCTAAATCCTTCACTGGTGAGTTTTCGTTGTGCCGCCTGGAATATCTACCCTAACATTTTTGGCAGTCGACTTCGATACCGGTTCTAGGTAGGTGTCTGCTATTTGGCACGTAGTAGTTCTTTTGTTCAATTGGACTATAGCGACCTCTTCCTGCCAGCGGCCGGCTGTGGCTCGAGTTGCAGTGGTCACACTATATGGGACCCCTCTTCTTCTTCGACTTCGCAAGACCTAGGCCAATCATTTTCCCTCACATACGCGGGTGGATCCACTGTCTCGGGTGAACAACACACAGATACTGTGTCCATCGCCGGCTTCTCTGTATGTTCTATGTAGCTTACCAACATGATCATTCCTGACACCCAAGTAGGCGACGACTCAGACTGTTGGCGCTGCAAACACATATCCGCCTGCGTTCCAGAGTTCTCAATTCCCTGCAGACGGTTTAATGGGGATGGCTTTCCAGTCTATCTCGGGATATAACGCTAGCCCCGTCTTCCAGACCCTCGTCTCTGAAGGGCGTGTGTCCGATCCAGTGTTTTCCTTCAAGCTTTCTTCTTCCGGAGCCGAGTTATATATTGGTGGATCAAACCCTGCGCTGTACACTGGCAGTTTCACCTATACCCCTGTAACGTGGCAGGTGAGCTAAAATGCCGGGTGCCCGTGGACATGTACTAACGATAACCCTTCAGGGTTACTGGGAGGTGAACATAGACAACGTCAAGGGTAACGGTGGAACGATTCTGACCAATGTTGATGCTATCATCGACACTGGTACTACCCTCATCTTTGGTATTTCCTCAGATGTATCGACGCTGTCCAGTACCCTGGGTGGCAAGGCTGCACCGAGTGTTGGTCAGGGTTTCTATACCTGTAAGTGTTTGAATGATCCTACTTTTGCTTGCGTTGACCCTCTGCAGTCCCGTGCAGTTCTTTCCCGAGCATAAGTCTTACCTTTGGCGGCAAGTCGTTCCCGATTGCTGCTTCAGCCCTCAACCTTGGCCCAGTTTCGTCTGGCTCGTCGGACTGCCTGAGTGGCCTTATTGGGGTGGACTTGGGCAATCGTGAGTCCTTTCTGTTTATTATTTCCTGCCATGCTCCACACTGACCACCGAACGCCGCTCCCTATGACTAGCGTTCTGGGTTGTTGGAGATGTTTTCCTGCAGGGTGTCTACACTGCATTCGACGTCGGAAATACAAGAGTCGGATTTGCAGAGCTCGTTTGAACGTCACAAGGCGTGGTAGTTTCAAAGACGGTTTTCACGGATTGTTCTGTATGACTATTCGATGTACTATTGGCTACCCACATATTTTAGCCAGTCACAGAATGTCACCCAAAAGTAACTTATAATGAGGCACGAGGGATTCTTAGTCACCCTCCCACTTGCTGGCTCATCGAGTAGCGTAGCTCGCGCTCGAGTTTTCACCCCCCACCACACCCTGGTTGTTCGTGGAGCTGGACGGCGCTTCGCCGCGGCGCTGCCGCCACCCATTCCGTCACTCTCGCCTCCATCTCCATGTGCTCGTCACGGCTCACGAGCGCCGTCCAAAGACGAGTCATCAAGAAAAAATTGCGGCGGTGCTGTCGTCTAAAATCGAGGATGAGCGTCTAAAATGACATTGATATCGCCATCATTCCTGAGGAAATAACCGAGGAACGTGGGCCTATCCCATACCTTCTTCTTCCCGAGCCGTTCACCACGCGTGAACTGTGATAGTGGCAGACAATTTCCAGTTGATCGGTCAAACGGCAATGTATGGATTGGGTAGCTCAAGTGACAGAGATATGCAACCACCATGAAATGATGACCCGGCAGTGGTGCAGTGGTGATCATGGCAACTTCATTATCTGAATGCTGCTTTGCACAGGAGGTGAGGCGTTCACATCAATTTCAAGTTGATACTAAGTGGTCCGTTTCCGCTCATCATCACAATCCAATGTTGCGGTCGATATACAAGGTGCCGGGGGGAAGATGTATCACTATTTCTGACACCAAGCCTCACGCTCAGTGTTGGATCCGAATAAGTGCACAGTTGCTTGCGGCAACTAGATAATATCAAGAGATTCTTCTGAAGGTAGGATGATAATCATAATCGGACTTTTTGCTGCTCACTGGCAGGCTCGTGCCCGACGACAACGACGACGTTGGCGGCCTCTGGATTGGAAGTGGCACCAGAAATGACCCTCTCAGCGAGGGTGGGACGAGAGCTCAGTGGGCAGAACAGGGTGAACCTTTCTCACAAGTCTTCGTCGACGAGGGCGGGGGTAGGGACTTCATACGCTGTGTTCTTTTCATGGTAACGAAGATGCGCCTTCATAGCCCTCGTATCAGTTTCCTGATAATTCGAGCTTCAAGCGTGGTCTGTCTCCTCCGCTCGTCATCACAATCCAGTGTTGCAGTCAAGACACCGAGTGGAAGATGTATCGCCACTTTTACTTACTCCGAGCCTCGCGCTCAGAGTTGGATCCGAAAAGGAAGTACACGCTCACTCTCGGCGACTAGAGATTATGATGACCAAATCCAGTATGATCCCGTAGCATGATGGAATGGTCTTCATGGCATGGATACCTGACGATAAGTAGCCTGCCCTGTATCATCTTGCGGGGGCCATACACAACCCACCCCACTTTCAATTGTTGATTCCCATAAAGCTCGTCACTGTTTCCACCATACATGTTCTCCGATGTGTCTTTCTTGCAGTCTCTTGTTCTGAACAATTATCTATGCCGTACGATCGCTTCAAGTTGTAATACCATTGATAGTCAATCTGATGCACCACTGCAGTCGCTGGCATTACTGTCGTTGTGTATGATTATGGTGAGTGACGCGTTTGCGAACATTCCCTATCATTGCTACTGAAACTTCAAACTGTAGCCCTCACCTTCTCAAGCGAGGTAATCCATCCCTCCTCCTCCCCTGTTCCATGCCTAACAATGTGCAAAGCTAGACTACGTTTGGGTACGCAGTGGTCAGTTATCACCACATACAACGTCTCAAATAATCTCATAGTGCCGACCCTGGACCTGGGTATCTACAATGTTTGTCGTTGTTCGTACAACTCTAGAAGTCTAGTTTCGGGCTGTTTGGCCCATATTTCCTGAGCTGACTGTCCCAATAGGTTCGATACATTGGTATTTATTGGACTGTGTAGGTGTACTGGCCTAGTACATTTTTTAACATGCTTTAACCCTTGTCCATTCTCAGGACTGCTGCACTCAGTATGTTCCGGGGCCCAAGTAAGGTTTATCTGCTCAACAAGTACATTCGCAGCCGGCTCTTCGTTTGTTCCTGGCCCTCTGGAAGTTGGTTTGTTTTCTCATTGTACACCTCCTGCATCACTAACGGACCAATGCCGACAGACGTACGTACCTCAATTTTACGACAAACATTGGAATTCTAATGGTCAAATAGATGTAAGTACTTCGATTTACTTGCATTTACAATGTTAGAATGAGATGTGGACATTTCAAAGGTGAAGTCATGTATCAATCATTTACATGGGCATTTGTAGTGTTCTTGTCTACCGCCGACTGTGAGTTACATTGTGGTCTGGTCACTTGCTCCTCTATGTTGATTTGGGTTATAGTGGTGATGATTCTACGTGTCTATGCAATGTGGAATCGATCCAGGACTATTCTTTATATCCTTCTGTTACTTTTCACCATACAGACCATCATAACTGTCGTTATAGATGTGATCTACGACAACCCCACCTCCCTCTCAGGTATGTAGTACCGAATTGGACGCATCAGCACAACTGCCATTAATATCCACTTTTTCTCAGTGTCAACTGTCCAAGTTCTTAATTTTTCGTTCTGCATTGCCCAGCCCGGGAACACTTCGTTGCGGTCTGGAACATATTTTGTAATCTCACGATTGGTTCTCAGTGCTATACTAACGGTTCTCGCTGTATTCCAAACCCTGTGGCAGTCATTTGAGATGTACAAAGCAACGAAGCAATGGCAACCCAACCGCTACATCCAGAAACTAGTGAAAGATGGGATTATTTATTTTGTCGTGTATGTCTGTCTGTCCATCTACCCCTCGTCCTTTGTTCGTGCTCCTGATCATTGCCCACACAAATACTAATGACGAAAATGTTTCATGTCAACTTATAGAAATGTGCTATACCAAACCAGGAACCTCCTCGATGGATTAACCGGGGTTTCAGGCAATGGTTACCTTTTCCTGGAGGCATCCATTTCCACAGCCTTTTGCATCCTCATCCCTCGGTTCGTCATCAGCATACGGGAGCTGTATGACCGTGACATCCATCGTCGCTTTCATATCGACACGGGGTTCGGCATGCAGTCTCGATCGAATGCTGGTGCGGATACCACTGTATCTGTGATGGCATTCGCAGACGTCAACCAGGGTCCCGAGGTGGAGGGTGCTACGGATAACTCGAGCGACGTTGAAATGGGTAGAGTGTATGGGTCGGGATTGAACGAAGACTCTCCCATCGAGGGTAGAGGGTAGGATCTATCGGAGAAAGACCAAAGAGCTGCAAGTTGGAGGCGACTGGTATCTATTGGCTGTGGCTCTGCTGGCGAATTACATACATGCTATTTCTTTGCTTTGGTTGGATGTACTACTTATACAAACTACGTACTCTTTCGAGAAAAATAGGCGGTGGTATCTTTGTCTGTGCCCTCCCAGACCATGTCTCGGTATACATCCATCACATTTCTTTGTACCGCAATCTTGCCAATGGCGTTGGTCTTTATTATGTTGGACATCCTGACTCACAAAGTGCAGCTTGCACTAGATAGTATGAATGAATACTATCACCGGTTTTAGGGGGATCATTTCAAACAACGGCGAATGTCAGCGGTGCACATGGATCAATTGATTGTTAGTCGAGAAACTTGAAAGGAAAAGATTAATGACGAACGTACGCGAAGAGGGATGCGAGCGAGACCGTTTCTGCCAAATGCCTTGGCGGGGTTGATGTCACAGCAGAGGTATCCTTGACAAAGACCGGTGGAGCAAGGGCTTTCCTGGTGCGGAAGTAGTAGCCTATACATATGCGGTCGTTGGCAGAAAGAGAAGAATGCGGGAAATCTCGAAATGACTCGTGGTATGCGCAAGTCAGGCCTTGAATGAAGACTGGTATATCAGAAAGCTGGAAGATGGGGAAAACTAGTGTTTTTCGGCAGTAGCAAATTACTACCCGTGTAAGTTCCTAGGCTGAATAAATATGTTATACGAGCGTACTTTTCTGAGAAAAAAAAAGTGGTGATACCCATGATCCATCTCTCGCTTTATGTGTCAGCGACTCAGCGACGGGAGGTTAGGGGAGGGGCAGAAATGAGACAGAGCACTTCGAGGCATTGGCCGAGACCTGAGGCAAGTTCGTTGTCGGGTGTAGCGCGTTGTTGCGACTCGGAGTGTGTCATGAGGGAAGCGCTGCGGCCCAAAATCGAGGATAAGCGCTGCCAAGCGTCTAAAATGATGTCGATAATCGCCATCCTCAAGGGGAGTCGTGGACCTGTGACCTGTACCATGGCACCGATTCATTTTCGCAAACCGATCACCACGTTACACAATTTCCATCACTGATCCATGTCGAACGGTAGTGCATGGAGTGGGCTGTGGGTAGCTTGAAAGGGACATGAAATCAACGACACGAGGACTTGGTGCGGTGTTGATAGCGGTGATTTCATTATCTGAATGCTGCTTTGCATAGGAAGTGATACGACCAACTCGAACTTGGCACCAGAAGAACATCGCGAACTTCAGAATGTGGGCGTTCATCATAATACTGTCATGTTTTGCTCTGTCGTATCATCTCGTTGACTGTTCTTTTTGCACACCCAAGCTCCTTAACTCGATTCCTTGGAATGTATTCGCTACTCAACCGAGTAGGACGGCAAGCATGACCCTGATGCCAAAAAAGGCGTACAGGGCAACAACCAGGCACGGACGCAACGGTGACGAGTCCAGACATGGTTTGCTAGCTCTAAAGTCTTACAAAGATAGTGACGAGATGGGAAGTGTAGATCTCCACGACGAGGTGCCCCTTGTGTTGGACAAAGGCGATGAGTAATATATGGTCCCAGATGGATGGCCAGCATCGATTGCGCGTTTATACATACGCCCACTTGCCCAAAGCTTCTATCCATTCTCTGAGCTCTGCTTTGGGCGTGCTCGCAAATGTCGTTTCGAGCGTGTTCGAGTCTGCGGGGGACTCGTGCGTTGGGGGGGTGGGCAGGCCGGACGTGTTCGAGAGACGGGAGAGGATTCCGAGTCCGAGTCCGCCTACTTCCGTGAGATATGTTCTAAACGTCTCCGACGTAAACTGTTCGGATTCGAGAGCGGAGATGAGAGGGGTCAGCTTGGACGAGGGAAAGCCTGTGGTCGACATAGCCGTCAGTTTGGGCGTAAAAAGGGACAAGGGTTCGATAGAAAACAGGATTGCAGGTTGCGGTGATACATGGCAGGAAGAAAAGCATAAAGAATAAAAGAAGACAGTGAACACTAACCGTCTGGTATGAGCGTCACAGCGCATCCTCCACCTCCGGCACCAGTCAACTTTGTGGCGAGGATGTATGGATCAGCACCAGTGATACCTCTCACAGCTTCCAGGGATGGGTGCGAGACACGGAGCCGATCAAGGAGTCTGTGGTTTTCGTCGATGAGAGCCTGAGACACATCTGCATCAGAGACGAGGGTGCAAGTGTGGACCAAAAAAAAAGGATGACGCACCGCGAGACTCTCCTTGCCTCCAGATCCCGAGAGCACACTACTAGCCTTCTCGACGACCACCTGGATATCATTCAAGACCTTTCCGACCCTCTCTGGTTCTTCTACTTTCTGCTTGCCAACGCTGCCCACGAGTTCTTTGGTGTTACGAGGGACCCGAGTGTCCGTAAGTAGGAAGCGGTGTGAGGTGAACCTGAGTCGTAGGAGATAGATTTGGTGAGGAAAAACGGCCAACCCATCCAGACTCAATAACGTACCCCTCGATAGAAACCATTCCTCCTTCCTTGCCTTCACTCGGAATGGATTTCGTATACAAAAGTCCCCCACCGTATACAGCAACCGAGTTATCAACACCACTAGGGTTGCCATGCATAATCTTCTCGGAAAGGAATGCGTAGACATTGACAGTATCCGCCAGTGACTTGGGAAGTCTGTCCGGTTGCTGACGCGAAGAACTTGGACCAGGATCGGAGGGGGAAGGTGGAGAGATGCGACCGGTAATCAACATGAGTGCAGTCGTTGTACATACAGAAAATGCTGCCGAAGATCCAAGTCCAGCACCTACGGGTAAAGTAGCACGAACGGACAAAGTGAATGACGGCCTGTAGGCACAATGAACAGAATGCGTCAACGCGTCGATTATTTAAAAAAAATAGAAACCGCACCTCGCTGTGCTTTCCAATTCCTTGACAAAAACCATGTATAGATATAAGAATGCAAGACTGGCCTGACATGCGTGAGAGCCTGATGCCTCTGGGAGTGCAACTCTAGAAATTTCCTCGAGGAACTCTAAGTCGAGAGGGACTTCGCTTGCCCGAGAAGCGACTAGTCGCGAAAATAATGAACGAGTTCTGGATGGGCGAGCAAATGATGTTGATGACTCACCAGGAACGGCTCCCCAAGGCAGGCTGTCAATATCCCACTCGTACCCGAAGCCTCCCTCCTTGTCGCCTGCCTCAATATCTATAAAATGTACACCGACTGTGCGACTTGAAAGATGTGGTGTAGCGATAGCGTAGCAGCGGAGAGATACGGAAGCAGCCAGGGCAGGCATGCCATATACGACGGCATGTTCCCCGAACAAGATAACCTTTCCGGGTGAGGAGACGACCCATTGCCTCTCGTGTGGCTGCAGCTCGACGTCTTCGCCTTGGGAAGTCTGATTTTCCAGCACCAACTTTGCAACGGCTTCGTCGATGGTCGTACGTACCCGTTCGACGCCTTGCGGGGTCCGACGTATAGCACCCGCATCGATGAGCGCACGCTCGAGGTCATCAAGTAAATCTGCGGAATCCTCGATTCCGACGCAAAGACGGATGAGATCCTCTGGAAGACCACGTGCTGCACGAACTGCCGCGGGAATGGAAGCATGTCTGGTGGAATTTGCTCACGTGCTAGGACAAAAGACGAGAATGAGAACGTACGACATGGCGCAGGGCATACTGATCAACGAATTAACGCAACCGAAGCTGACGCTGACGGCCCACAAGCGGGTACCGGCGACGATGCGTTCGCTGACGTCCTTGTCGCCTGTCGTGAAACTCAAGACCGCACCATGACCACTGGAGATGCGTTCGTGGATATCGCGGTTGGGATGGTCGGGGAGGCCAGGATATAATGTTTGGAAACCGAGCGAATAGAGGTAGTTTGCGACGAGGGTTGCGGTTTGTGATTGCTGTGTGAGGCGGAGTGCCAGTGTTTTGATTCCTCGAAGAAGAAGAAAGGAGTCGAAAGGAGTGAGAGCATTGCCAGTTGCGTTGATAGTGAATGCAATTTTCTGAGTTGATGAGAGTGAGCGGGAGGTGTGTCGTAAAAAAAATGATGGGACTACCTTTGCAATGTTGTCCCTGTTGCACGTGATGACGCCAGCCATGAGGTCGTGATGGCCGGACAGGTATTTTGTAGCGCTATCGTAGACGATGTCAGCACCGTGCTCGAGGGGTCGCTGCAGTGCGGGGCTCATCATGGTATTATCTACGACGATGATGGCATCGGGACAGCGCTCCTTGACGTCCTTTGCGATGGTAGCGAGATCGACGATCTTGAGGAGGGGGTTCGTCGGCGACTCGAGAAGGACCATGGCAATGTTATTCTTGGGATGGAGGTGGGGTGTGAGAGTGGACGGGTCCGTCGTATCGACATGGTAGACGGTGATGCCCTGGTGATTCTGGAGGTATGAGAGGAGACGGTTTGTGCCACCGTAGAGGTCATCGCCTGCGATGATGGCATCGGCAGGCCTGAGGAGACGGAGAATGGAGTCGAGGGCTGCCATGCCCGAGGACACGGCAAAGGCATGGTCAGCGGAGGATATTTTTGCGATGTGATGCTCTGCGGGACGATAAGATGAGGGTGGAGAAGGGGACAGGAAGACTGACCGAGATAGGTGCGGGTGGGGTTTCCACTACGCGAGTAGTCGTACTCTCCGCCGACACCCTTGAAGGTAGCTGTCTGGTATATTGGGACGGAAGATGCGCCATACTGGTCCTTGTGGTCGGGGTTCTCGACGTTGGCGCAGAGAGTGGAGAAACGGTAGGGACGGCGTGGTCTGTTAGGCGAATCTGGCTCTGGAGTGGGGAGGTCGACGTTGCGGGCGACGTCGAGGGGCTTTGGGAGGGACATGGTCTTCGGGTGCGGTGAGCCAAGTTGCGTTCAAGCAGCGTTCATCATCGCGCCATTTCCTCACGTGACAGAGTCATCATGCCGAGGACGACGACCAGAGACCATCGTGAGCATTCGCGTTGGCGTGGTCGACAGCATACAGCTCACACGGATGCAGCGGACAGACGCGGCAAGCAGGTCGTCACACCCGATCTCATCGCAAAGCGCGCAAAGAGACACCTCGAGGAGCTCGAGGTCTGTGGCGTGTCCTGTGACCGATGCTATCTAACCAGAGCATGTCTAGCGCACAAACTATGCCGCCTCATCGCTTCTGAACGAACCCGACTCAGATCCAGAAGCGTCTTCGACCCAGAAATCAAAGTTCCGGGCAAGACAAGCAGTAATTTCGGACAAGCGGACGTTCCCCACCGTCAACGCAGCCAAGAAGAAAAAGTCGACGATGAACGTGCGCACGGCGATCCTGTATCGGAAAGGAATCGCCGCGTTGATTGACGAGAGCGTGAGTCGTCCTGCGCTTGTGAGAGCGGCGCTGACACCGACCACACCAGGGCATCGCGAGTATCGGACCGACGCAACCGTCGTATTTGACAGCCTGTGCACCAGCACCAGCAGTCCCGCCACGGATGCTCTGCACTGTGTGTGGGTACAAGGGGGCGTACCGATGCAAAAAGTGTGGCATGTCATACTGTGATCTGCGGTGCGGACAAGTGCATGAGGAAACACGGTGTGAGCGACGGGTAGTGTAGTGTAGTCTTTTCCGGGTCTGATATATAATGACTCGACTCGAAAATTTCGTCTCATCATCTTCCTTTGAAAGCTCCACAATGTGTCCCCACCACAACGCAGACTCTCTCCCCTCCCAAAACGACGACATGGTAATCGTAGACATCGCTCCCTCCAACGGGCACCACAATGGCGTCAACGGTGTCAACGGCGTCAATGCTGGACGCGATACTCGCCGTTTCAACCCCTATGCACCCCGTGCATCCGATTTCTTGAACAACGTCTCGAACTTTAAGATCATCGAAAGTACCCTCAGAGGTCTGTTGCGTGTCTCTTGTTGTCTCCCCTCCACCCTTTTTTTCTTCTCTTGTCCTTTCTTTTTCGTGATATCCGTAAAAAGCCGAAAGTCCGATTATCCCGCTCATGCATTCACAGAGGGCGAACAATTCGCCAATGCCTTCTTCGATACCAAGACGAAGATCGCCATCGCCAGGGCACTCGATGCCTTTGGTGTAGAGTACATCGAACTCACGTCCCCCGCCGCCTCCGAACAGTCTCGCATCGATTGCGAGGCAATATGCAACCTCGGCCTCAAGGCCAAGATCCTCACCCACATTCGCTGCCACATGGACGATGCTCGTATCGCCGTCGAAACAGGTCTGTCCTTTCCTCACCACGCTCGCACAACCCTCTGATCCTGCCCACAGGCGTTGACGGTGTCGATGTTGTCATCGGTACCTCTTCCTTCCTTCGCGAGTTCTCGCACGGAAAGGACATGTCTTATATCACAAAGACCGCAATCGAGGTCATCACTTTCGTCAAGTCCAAGGGCATCGAAGTCCGATTCTCTTCAGAAGACTCCTTCCGTTCAGATCTCGTCGACCTTCTCTCAATATACCAAACCGTAGACAAGATTGGTGTCAACCGTGTTGGCATCGCAGACACCGTTGGTTGTGCCAACCCGAGGCAAGTTTATGAGCTTGTCAGAACTCTAAGGGGTGTCGTCGGTTGCGACATTGAGATCCATCTCCACAACGATACCGGCATGGGTATGTCTCTTCCGTCACTTTCCGACCCCTCTGTTGTTCATGTCCCCAAGCTATTGCCAACGCATACACCGCCCTCGAAGCGGGAGCCACACACATTGATACATGTACGTCCTTACGGTCCCTCGGCACCCTCTTACTCACTCCCTGCAGCCATCCTTGGAATTGGTGAACGCGTTGGCATCACCCCTCTCGGTGGCCTCATTGCGTGTCTCTACGCCGCCAACCCCGAGTATGTCAAGTCCAAGTATAACCTCCCTATGCTTCGTGAAATCGAGAACCTCGTCGCCGAAGCCGTAGAGGTCAACGTACCATTCATGAACCCCATCACGTGCGTGCCCCCTTCTCCCTCTGGGTCGTTCTCACCCTCACGCACCTCTCAGTGGTTATTGTGCTTTTACTCACAAGGCCGGCATTCACGCCAAGGCAATCCTCAACAACCCCAGCACCTACGAGATTTTGAAGCCCGAAGACTTTGGCTTGACGCGATACGTCTCCATCGGGTAGGCACTGCAAAGATGATCAGACAACGTTTTCACCTATTCACTGTTGCAGACACCGTCTCACTGGCTGGAATGCTGTCAAGAGCCGTGTCGAACAGCTCGGCCTCCAGCTCACCGACGAAGAGGTACGTCTAACCCGTCCAACCTGATCCAGAGGCCAACGGCTGACTCAACCAATGTAGGTCAAGGACGCTACTGCCAAGATTAAGGAACTTGCCGACGTCCGTACACAATCCATGGACGACGTTGACTCGCTCCTTCGTGTCTATCACTCCGGCATCCAGAGCGGAGAGCTCGCTGTGGGACAGAAGGAAGCGCTCGATCGTTTGCTCAAGAGACACCGCGAAGGGTCGCTGTCAAACGGGACGGCTTCAGACATTGCTGTGGCAGCATAAACCATCCATCTGGGTAGCGCGAACCTCACAACAGCGCACCCAGCAAAACCAAAAAGCGACACATGGCGCATCTGTATCTAGTATATCTGTTGGGGGAGGCGATGTAAGTTGATGAGTAAATTTGCACGTAGGAATTGGTTTGGGTATGCTTTGATATGTTGCTGGTTATCCGATACCCTGTCGACGTTGGAATACACATGTCTATTGATCATGGTCATCTGCATCAACACTGCATCAGCACTCCGCTGTGTTACCTGTGGTAGGGCCTGCACTACTCAGTGAGCGCCCATATGTCAAACTTTCAAGTTTCGGTGGTGCGCCTGTGCTTCGGATCAGCGCTCGTCAGTGGAAACGCCTTGACGCAAATAGCCCGGCTTCATTTCAAGCAGACATCGATCCAAGCAGTAAAACCTATCCTTGTGATTCCATGAACCACATAGCATCACACCAGCGCATCAGGCGTCAGGACGACGCCAACCCACCAACCGAATTTACGGGCGCCGTGTCTTGCATAGCCTGGTTCCGTCAAGACGACATCAAGTCCAGTTCCAGATGCCAGGGAAATGCCGAGACATCGTTTCGAATTCAGCAGGACCGTCAGGCTTGATGGCTGTCGTCCGATGGCGAAGCTAACAAACTACGCATCTGTGTCCATGGGGTGGCTCTCTCGCTCGAGTAGAATCCATCTTGTCGTCGTATCGGGACATCCATCACCCAGCGTACCAACCATCGTGGAGCAAGACGATATAGTAACAATCGGCATCATCATGAATGGACAGTCCTCGGTGTTGTTCACGCCAGAGTTGCACGAAGAGAGGAAGCCACAACCCATCTTCAAAGATTCGCGCCAAACAGGAAGCGGTTAGAGATCGAAAAAGCAAACTGGGGCGTCTTGTCGCTCAATGCTTTCCACCTTTGGATTGCCAACGAACGCCGTCGAGGAATGAAACATTGTGCAAAGAAGGATATAGTGATATCTGGCGAGCGCGCAGCCGTTGGCCGGTAGAAGCCTTAGAGGCGTTAATGTATTCAACGTCTCCAGGATACAGTGACCGGTCCAGTTGCCGCCAGGGAAGCAGACAACTCGATCGTAGTGACTCGCCTACCCAAGCTAGCATGTTACACAGCAGTACGGAAGGTGAGGTTCGACCACAATGGATGTGCACTCACAAAGCGAGGAATGGCATTGTCACCATGAGACAATGCACCTGGATTGACTAGACTGTCGAATTACTCGGCGCTCACCCCCTACATTATTAGAAATCTGAGGTGATGTTACAACAACTATGAGATCGAAGAACAACAAGACAAGACGAGTCCCTAGAAACATATACGATAACTTGCATACCGCCCACTCGTCTCACTGGGGCGTGTAATTTTGACTACGTGACCGCGTCGAAGGCCATAATATCGGGCGACGGGATCTGCCAACTGAATGCGAGGAAGTTGCGTTTCCTTCATTCGACTGAACCACGACTACCTCAGCATACAAATAGCTGATAAAAAGTAGGACATACTATTTTTGCAGCAATTCTGTCTTTTGTTCTGGCGTGAGAACCTCATGTCGAGGAACAAGAGTGTGGTGAGTGATATTGACTAGCAGATCGGCTTCGGAGAACTCTTCAAGCCGGTATTGTTGCGACATGGCCGCAATGACCTAAAGAGATTGTAAGGTCAAGGTCAAATTCGGTGACCTGGGGTGAAGGTTCCCAAATTCACTTTTCGCGCTGACGGTGTCATGTTACCCGGAAAGATGATGATTCCCCTCTGGATGGACTTCTCTTCAAGGATGCCAAGTAGTCTTGCGATGGAGTGAGTGGTTGAACAGGATGACTCGCAATAGCGCGTACTTTCGCATTGTTTTGACGCCAACGCTCTTTTCGTCAGAAAAGAAGATAAATATCTGGTCGGCGGGGTTGTCTTGTGAGTTGGTAAAGAAATTGAGTTGATTTCGGCTGTCAGCCCTGTCAGCTCCTTTGCGGGTCCAATAGCTCAGGACAACCACGCACTCCACGCTCCCGCCGCTATTTGCGTAGTGTGCTCTGAAGGAAGCGAGGTCCATGTTGATTTCTTCGTCAGAGACTTGGTATCCCTAACCCAGTGGAAATTTTCGGTAAGATTCCTCCATCACATGGGGTTATAAGGTTGACGGACTCTGTCCTTGGCGAGCTCGTGTACAGTCCGGTTGACTTTCCACAGTTTTGCGGTGTCGTCGTCTGCCATGGTTTGAAGTGTATAAGCAAAGTGTATTCAAACTCAGCCACAGGGAGATCTACCTTATACTCTAATAGTCGATCTTGCATGGCACCACCAGCGACTACCAATGGCGCCAACTCGACACCCTCGACGATACCACTTTCCAATGTACTCATGGTGTGTGTTGTCGTTATCTGTGCTGTCCACGCATTTTAAGCACCTCGGCTTGCAGACCAAGTTCAAACCCGCCAAAATCTTCAAAAACGCCGTGGAACCCACACCACCTCCAACGCCAGGGGGTAGTTCGAGGGTGAATTCCGGCCCGCGACATATAACTGCAATCACCTTCGATGACAGAGGCGATCAAGTCCTGACAGCGTCTGAAGACGAGACCTTTCGGTTATATAGCTGTAAGACGGGCAAGCAAGTTATCCTCGTTGTGAGCTCTGCTGAGTACACCGTTGACATGGGTGGCAAACAGACACTTGAAAACACTGTATTCGAAAAAGTATGGAGTCGATCTCCCTCGTTTCACTCACAAGCATTCGACTGTTATACATGCCTCTACCAAAGAAGACGACACCATACGGTACCACTCCCTGCACGACAACAAATATTTGCAGTATTTCAAGGGACATAAACAACGCGTAATATCGCTCGAAGTCTCGCCCGTAGACGACGGATTCATGTCCGGCTCAATGGACAAGACGGTCCGTCTCTGGGACCTTCGCGTGCCTACTTGTCGCGGGTTACTAAACCTCCCCGCCGCCCCAGTCATTGCGTATGACACCTCTGGAATTGTCTTCGCAGTAGCAGTGAATCAGTATTCACGAATCCTGTTGTATGACCAAGCGAATTACGACAAGGCACCTTTCCTAACCATCACACTCGATGACCCGACATTGGCTCTCATCAGCTACCCTCCTCGACCAATCTACATGACGTCGCTCGCTTTCTCCTCAAATGGCAAGTATATCCTGGCGGGCTGCTCAGGTGACGCACACTACATCATCGATGCCTTTGAGGGACATCTCCTCGCCAAATTAGAGGGCCGCATTGGGCTCGAACGTCGGCGTATAGACGCCCCTCAAAGCATAGATCCCGTCAGAGGCAACAGCGGAGAAGAGGTTTCATGGACACCTGATAGCAAATACGTCATCAGTGGGAGTCTCGACGGGCGTGTTGCAGTTTGGGATGTGCAGAATCTACCCGCACGGTCGGGCCAAGTCGATCTCAAGGTCCCACCGCACCGTCTACAGCCTCTGGCGAGCTTGGACGGGCACCCAGGCCCTTCCAGATGCGTACGTTTTAATCCCCGGTTAGCGATGATGGTTACTGCTGGTGCGGAATTGGTGCGTACTTGATCTCACCTACAAGTAGACACGGGGCTGATTATCTCCAGGCCTTTTGGTTACCAGACCAGTCAGCGGACGCTGAAGAAATAGCCAAGGAACTGCTCCGGAAAAGGCAATAGTTAGTTTGTCATTGGCGGATATGCATCATCTCCTTGGGAATTGTGTTTGTAGGCTGATGCGCTGATCAACCAGACTAGTGGATACAGTAGTGTTACATATTTGCATCCCGACCATCACAAACACAGTAACATACAACAAAATGTGAATCGCTCAGCGACCGAGTAAAAACGAGAGGGTAGGTCAATTTGTCGTCAACTTCGCAAGCGAGATCTGGTTCGTCGCGACATTGGTAGAGAAGTAGGCATTCTTCAGGAAGACATCGCCAACCTGAATGCTTCGCTGAGGACCATCATCCAAGAGGTAAAAGACAAGACCTACTCACCAACCACTCAGTGGCAGTTCCGATTTGTTGGGGTTGAATTCCGGCGGTGCATGGACCAGTGGGGTTGTTGGGATCAATGGGCAGCATCGCAAGATCTCTGGGATCGATCGGAAACGATGCGTTTCCGAAAGAAAGAGCGAGGCTTGTTTTGGTGGTGCAAGGAATCATGCACTGCTGTGCATCACACGCACCGCCGAGGCTCTGCATCACTTTTTGTGCATCCGAGGGTGGTGCCAGGATGAGGGTGGTACCGGTGTCGAGAATGGCGGTGCGTCCAGTAAGACCGGCATTAGTACCATTGACCGTGATGGTGTCCATGACACCCTCCCAAAATCCTAGGTTGTTGACATTGGGAATGGTAACAAGGGTGTTTGCAACAAACTTGGAAGCGTCAAGCCCACCAAAGGTCACTTCTCCATCATTGAGCTGATCAGCAAGGCGCGGGATCTTGAAGGAGGTGACTGGAGATTGGATGAACTTGTTTGATGCCAGCGATTCAACTGGAGTAAGGACTTTTTCTTGAGACAATTTCTGTAGGAACGAGACATGAGGCTGAGAGGTAGAAACATAACGGAATAGATTCACAGACTGGGCAAGTCCCATGAGACCATCGAAAGGTGTGGTGTCAGAAGCAAACTGTATCGACTCTGCAGTTGCGACGCCGAATGTATGATTGTTCAATGCTAGGCCGGCAATTTTGACATCGTCCTGACAGAGCAGACCTTGGACTGCCCCCGATCCATATGTGACTTCAAATTGTTGGTTGCTCTGTACGAACGAGCTGGAACCTTGTGCCCCAAGGGTGGTATGATTGCCCTAAGATGATGTTACTACTGATCTTATACCGGCGAATACTTATCGACTTACGCAGCCGCCCTGTTGGGATTGACAATTCTCACCAGCAACCCCTGCAAGCTGATTTTAGCCAAAGTTCCAAGATGAAGATCCCAGGTCTTACAGAAATCAGCACTACCAGAATCCATAAGTAGTTTGAAATCCCGTGGAGGTGTCCCGATTTGCACGGTAGCAATGTATGCAACATCATTAGCTCTACCGTGGTGGTCCCAGATATCAGCACTCGAGCTTCCTTAGGTTAGGACAAACATCGAGCTTACTCGATATCCAATCCAAGAGAATTGTTTGCGGTGGGTGGCTTGGCGACCGTCACACCACCATTTATCGCCGCTTGGATATCAAGGGGGGAAACGCCATTGATTGTGCCATTACCTCCAGCGACAGTCCCATTTCCGGTGCCCTTGGTGCTGTTACCCATCCCGGACCTCATTGTACCATTTCCCATCACAGCAGCAGCTGCCAGGCCAGACTTGAAGTCTAAGCCTTGGGCCGCCGCAGGTGCTCCAGAACGTGGTCCGGCCCCGTCCTCCAGTAAATACAGTCTCTTATGCAGCTCGAAGCGGAGGGCGCGCTCTGATGGCTCCTCACGCCCTGTCATTCGGGCGAGCCGCTTGGAAGCACGGTTGATGTGTTGTTGTGTACTCTATCGGTTCATCAGCAAGATGAAGAAGGTGACATGCTGGACAGGATGACTTACAACTTGGGGGTGAAGGTCTACGCCACGCGAAACGTGATGACGCTTGAGGGGCATGGTAACCATCCCAGAATTGCCTTGGAGCTGACGCCTTATACGGGCAGGAATCGCATCTGCTGGCGTGAAATGTAAGAGACACGCTAACAGGAGCAAAGCGAACGACAGTGGCTTCATGATTGATCAGAGCAATGGCAGGAGGCAATGCGAGATGAGATCTGTAACTTAATCGACCAGCGACAGAGGATGAGGGGGGGGGAGAAATTTTATAGAGCGAGCGTAATCGTAAAATGCAGATGGCACCTGGCCTTGGTGCAACCTTGAAGTGGGAAGGAATGGGGCAACGAGGATGAATGTCATTGTCTTTCTATATACACATACTTGACGGGCTGAGAGTGCACATCTGGTTTTACGTAAGTACAAAGGAGGGTGACATGGCAATACGTTACCTTGTCGACACGACTTTTAAAAAAAGCGTATTGAACAATGCACGATGTCAGACAGAATCTGAAGAGACTTTCCTCCTTAGGATATCTCCGACCCACTTGACGATGTTGCGTGGAAACAAACTGATCGGCATGGTGACGGACTTGGAGTGTAAATTCATAATTTGATCAGTTGTGATGAAAGAACTAGACGTTAGCGATGCACTCAACGGTCTCACCAGCTAAACGCACTCGATTAGTCAACTGGGGAAATTTACAGCTTTGCTGGGCCGGGGGAGCGCGGAAGCACATGGTCACGCACATCCGACCGGACCGCCTCTAAGCAATCATTGTAAATGAAAGTCTTGATGGTACCCCACACACCCTGTTTAGGTAAAGCTGAAACCTCCTTCGCCAGCTTAATAGCCTCCTTCAAAACAATCTCCGCCCCGAGTTCGACGCTGGTCCCGCTGTAATTTGCAAGACGGTCCACAATTCCTGCTGCATGTGCTTCAGTTGGTGTAAAGCGATGCCCTTCCAAAGCAATACGTCGCCGGAGAGCGGGTTCGGATACCTTTGCATTGAGGATGGCAGCGAACGAGAAGGGCCAAGCCGCACCAAAATGAACCTTAAAAAATCAACATTAATCGAGTCGCAATCAATAGTAACAGTAGATAGGAGTCAACGGTACCTCGTTCATGCATAGCCACGCCCGCCTCCTGCTTCCGTCGGTCATGACCCGGTAGTCACAAGCGAGGGCGAGCATAAAACCACCCGCAAAACAATGACCATTTATGGCTGCGATGGTAGGGACTGCGTGAGGGTGAGCGTCCGTACTGACCCAAGGAACGTACAGCACGCACCGGGGAAGGCCAGCAGACGTGCATAGAGAGGGTTCGCGGTGCCTAGGGCATCATAATGACTGTATAGTCAGAATATATCGAGGAGCGGGTGTACAGACCGTTAAAGAAGTCAGGATTGTCCTTAACGCTGTCATACAAAAAGCCATTGCTAAAGAATTTGTCCTGATCACGTTTGCCCACAATGATAAGAGCACCTTCCCCAGCGTTGGATTTTGGATCCGGATGCTGACTACCTCTGAGGACGGTAAGCCTGCTGTTTGTCCAGTGTTTCTCGACCACGTCCAGTGCGGGCCGGAGCGCATCATCAATTAGACGTGCACTGAGTCTGGAATCCTCTCCATTGTGCAACTCGATTATCCACAAGCCACTCTGAGCTGAAGATGGCTATTCATTCATGCGCATGGGAGACAATCTAGAGAAACGCGTACGGTAAGTGATGGTGAGGATGGGTTGGGACGAGGGGAGAGAGAGGGGGTAGTCAAACGGAGCCATGCAAGAGCAATTACTCGGCAATCTCGTTTCAAGGTATCCAGGTCACGTGAACACGCAACAAAACCTGCCCTAAGTCGTGTTCTCATCGTGGCAGTAGCAAAGTGTAACTCGAGACTTCTCTACGATGCATTTCTTTACGCGCGCCCTTACTTTCGTGTCGCTTCTCGTTCTCGCCGTCTCCGCATGTACGTCTCCGTTTTGTCCTCAGTGATGCTCTGACAACGCTCTCAGCACCGGTCGAGTCAACCGAACCCGAAATCGTCATTGAAGCATCGTTCCCTGAACAAAATTCTTTTGGTCGTATGTTCACCACCGAACACTTGTCTAACCATCCTTTGACGCGTATTCATAGACGTAGTCAATGGTGAACGTAACCAAATTCACCTTTTGGTCGAAAACAGGAGCGACCAGAATGTGACACTCAACACCATCGGTGGTTCTTTCCATCATCCCGATAGCGGTGCTCTAGTGAAAAATGCACGTTTCTCTCTCTCGTCTTTTCAGCTCTAGCCCAACAATATCTATCTAGACCACCCCTATGAAGTATGGCTCCCCATTGTTGGAAAAGTCCAAACTTCAAATTCCTTACACTTTTTACTCCGAGTAAGTTCTTTCCATCACCTGTGTCCCCCCCAGATACTAATCTGTTTGCTATAGGTTCAAGGTATGTGCAATAACTGGTTCTCAATCCTCTTTTTCAAACGTGGGACTTAGCCAGGAGACCTCCGCCTTAACATCTGGTTGGAGCATTCTGTGGATGTAAGTTCCACCACATCTCATGCATCCCCGACTGACTTGTTTTTCCTCAGGACCAAACGTTCCGCGTCACGGCTTTTGACTCTGTGGTTACCATCGTTGAACCCGAGGGTTCTTGGTTTGACTTCAAACTGTCAGCCTTTCATGTTGTTACGAGATTTCTTGCTCAATGTTCCTCGTGTCTAGTATTTCGACATACTCGATTGTCGCTGCATTCCTCGGTGGTGCCTCCTACTTCCTTTACATCACCTACTTCCCCGTTACGAAAGCCAAAAAGTCTAGGCGCACTCGCCCTGAAGCTAGTACGCCTGTCAGCACGGTCACTCCTAGTGGAGCTAGATACGAGGAGGAATGGATCCCTGAGCATCATTTGAAGAAACCAAAGGCACGAAAGTCTACTACTGTTGGCAGCGGAGAGGAGCTGAGCGGTGGTGAGACGAGTGGGACCGAAGGGAGGCGGCGCAAGGGCAGGAAATGAGGTCCTCCACATCATTTGACTTGGCTTGTCAATCTAGGTAAATAATATTTGCGTCCTGGGTTGTCCTTGGATGGACATCTAATTTATACATGAGTATTCGGAGTGGAATAACGCAACGGGGTAAGCAGTCAGTTGTATGACACGCGTAGCAGAACAATCAGGTCTGCAGGAACCTCTATCCCATCCACTTAAACATCAATTTTCTTGTACCCCTTTACCTGAACCCATCCCAGGTGTTAATCAATTGCTATTTGTGCGGCAGAGACCGACGTACCTTGTTCTCGAGGAGCATTTGGGCGTACTTTTTCGACAACCACCGGCAGTTCTCAAGAGAGTTGACACCCTCGTGTCGCTGACATTTGACGAGCTCGTCCCGCACCAGGCGGGCTTCCATGGCTTTGACCCATGACTCGCGGATGAAATCCTCGCGTTCCTGGAATTTAGCTGCATTCCGAGAGGTTACCAGGTGCATTCAGAAAATAGGCGACTGAATACGAAGGTAGGGAGGATACTGACCTCTGATCAGTTCAGCTCTATTGTCGGACATGGTATGGTCGGTGTGTCCGGAAATTGGAAGGGTGAACACTTGGGTTGTATTTTGTCTTGTTTGTCTCTTCCTGCATGTGTCCAAGCTAACATGTAGTCCAAGGGGATTCTTCCTTCAACGTGGTAGTGCCAAGTACGATGGAGTAAGTAAAAATTCTCGTTGGCAATGCAAACCCACGGCGGATCCAACTCCATTCAAGGTAATAAACAATTTCATAGTGTGCGCTGCGCAAACCATACAAAAGAACACGAATTGTCAGGTCATCCCTTTTGTTGTCCAGTGCTACCTACCAGACCGCATGGTCACCCCGCCATATTCTTCTGACCGCTCGCATGTTGCAACTGTTTCATCTGTTCCCCGTGTAACTTTCTCTCCCTTCTTTCCTTTAGACATTCCCGGACAAAGTACGTGATAGTGCATATGAGGATGCAGAGCATCAATATATCCAGCAGTGATGTCAACCGTTCCATCAATGTATCCAGCAGTGGTGTCAACCGTTCCATGATGCTCTGCACAATTTCCTGTTCGTTGATCAATAGTCCCATTGTTGGTACTAGTCGTCGTTTTATGCGAGTGTGGTTTCTGTGTATAGTAGTAAGTAGATGTCAAATACGACATTGGACATGACAGGACATCACCAGCTGAGATATACACTCACTTAGCTAGGTGTAAAGTAAAAGTCGACGTAGCTCTCCACTCACCACGCTCGTGTGCTATTATTCATTTGGGAGTTAGAAGGAGGGTCTCGAGGATGTCTCGTGTTCTCACTGGTCCACTTGTATGCCGATTGTATTTACTTGTGTTGTACCTTACCCATCGATCCAGTCAGTGGACTGCTTCAGATCTCCACCCGTCGCAGCTCAATTCGGAGCTTCCTCACATCCCGGGAAAGGCTGAGTGAAGTCTCCAAAGACCCATACCTAATGGAGACTCGCTCCATCATCTTGCACAACCTGATTTGGTTGCTGCCTCAGATGCCATGCGAGGAATGTACTAAGTAAGGCGCATGGCTGGGTCGAAGCTTCCGTTTCCGTTCCGGCCCGACTGAGGATTGTTCGGGATGCATGGGAAAACGAAGCAGTGAGGTGACGACTCGGATAAGGCTGGTCCAGCTTGGTTCACCCCACCTAAAATCCCACACTGGTAATGCATATTCACCCCAAATAGCTATTGAAATATTGATTATGCAACAGGGTTTCATGCATTGCCCACCGCCCGAGTCGGGCGGTGCCCGAACCCTATGCATTCACGACGGTCATGCATAGTGAGGTTATGCACCACGAGTGGTTCTACTATACATAGTTTTAACGCTTGCAAAGCGCAAAAGGTTACTATCAGCGACAGTTTTTTCCTATGCCTCCAAGGAGAGATTCAGAATACGATTACCTCAATCTTCTCTGCCAGTGGGCGATTGACGAAATCAGCGACGATCAGGACAGGCTAGGTGCCAGAAATCACTGTGTCGACGCAGTTGTATTGGAAGCACACCTTCGCGAAAGGGGGGTTATTCTCGATTCCACATCGTATCTCGTTCTGCAGCGGAACAGCAGCGCAAACCACATTTCGTTCGATTTCGTAGTATTGGGACAAGTTGACCTTGACCTGCCCAACAAGCTATTTGAAGCTCCCGGCTTCTTGAAGGTATATTATTATGCAGGTGACATTTAATAATTATATGCTAGTCCAATGTTTGTGCCTTGGCATCGAGTACTGTGTAGGGCTCGTATATTGACCAGCACGGCGTCCAGGACGTGTATTCCATACAACCTAATGCAAGAATAGGAAGGCGTGACGGAGAGAGTTGGATGTCGACGGCCTGGGGCGCTACATCGACGCACTCGGGCAATGGGTAATTGCAAACATGGAGGGGTCCTTCCGAAACGGAGAGGTATTTTGGCGAAGCATTCGTTGAATGAGTGCGGAAGACGCGCCTTGTCAAACTGTAGCCTGTACCATAACTATCTAGCCTCCGACCATCACTGGACCATTCCCTTGGTACTTTTGTGGGCCGTGGCACTGGTCTCTACGCGTTTGTAACACTAATACATACATTATGCATTAACTCCGGTCGCATTCGCACCAATAAGCAGAGATAATGTCGATATTAAGTACGACCTTCATCACGCAATATGCCAGTAGATCTATTGTGGGGTACTCAGAAGTCGAGGGGCGCCGCATCATACGTGCCACCTAGAGTCATGATAAGTGCATGCAAGTTGGATAACACAAAAGTGACAGGGATAACACTTACCATGACGCGAGGTCCCCGCGGCTCCAGAGAGCACCAGGCACCTGTGAAATGGTAGGAGGGAAAGCGTGTTACAATAGGACCAGGCAACTATTGAGTCGTGCGGGGGCGAGCAGAACATACGATATTGCTTGAAGTTTGTAGAGAGAAAAATTGTTGCACTTGGTAGGTGGGTAGACGTGAAAGGAATGAATGAAAATCAAACAGGTATGATGAGGAGACGATAGAGTGAGCTGATTTGCGTTGTACATGACCACGACCGAACACCATAATAACAACCAAGGGGGAGGGACTGAGGGTGTGCTGCAGACAGATGATGATGATGGTGTGGAGAGTAAGCGGCGCAAGGGGTGATCTACAGAGTGAAATAGATAACCTGTGGTAATATGGGCTACAGTTCCTCTGGAACATTGATAGAAAAGTATGGATGATGCAGGGCTTCCCGTACAGTTATCCGTTGGGCGGGATCAAAAGCAAGTAATCGCCGCACGAGATCCAAAAAATGTTTGTTGATCTGGTCGCTGGGTGGTATCACTTCCTGCGAGTAAATTTAAATTACGAGGAAGGAGCGAGAGGAAGGATAAATGAAAATTTACCGCAAGTGACTTGGTTGCACGAACATCCTTCTTGCTCTGTCGAGAGGCCTTGGGCTTAGGCCAGTCAAGCCGTGAACCTTCCTTAAAGAACTCGGGCTTTGACCGTGCCCCGGCACGCGCAAACCGGTCAGGCATCTTTCCCATAACCGCTTCCATCATGGCCAGGTGCTCGAGATTATCGTGTGTTTGATAAAGTGCAACACCAGTGTAGAATTCAACAAGAATGCACCCCAATGAGTATGCATCACACGGGTATGACCACCCTAGGCCTGCGGGAGAGCCCATGTAAGCACAAGGATGAACCTCGCAAATGAAGGAAGCCCACCAAGGATGATTTCTGGTGCTCGATAGTGGCGCGTCGAGACGACAGTTGAGTGATACTCTTCCTCGAACGTCGCAGACCCAAAATCTATCAGACGAATGTCCGTGGATTGAAGTATCCGTTTCGTCCGTGGTGGAGCATTTCGCTGCGAATGGAAAATTCATTACATCTAATTTGCGTGTTAAAGATGCGGCAGCCACTCACTTTTCCAGGCACAGGCACAACGGCAAGCCTGTAGTCATTGTGCACGAGCAATATATTTTCCGGTTTCAAATCCGTATGAATCAAATGGAGATCATGTAGGACTAGAACGACAACACGACGTGAGTTATACCCAAATGCGGCAGGAAACGACATACAAGCAACACTGCCAAGCAATTGCCTGGCAAAGGCCTGAATGTGGTTCCGGGGGAACGGGGCAAATTCGTTCTCCTTCAAAAAGTCATATACACACATGCCCAACAATTCCGAAACCAGGCATATATGATTTCGATGGTCAAACCAGTGTAGTAAATGGATGCATTTACTGGAAAACACAATCCAATGTCAGCATTCTGCAAATCGCTGCTGAACACGCAGACCAACTGGACGTTTACAGGGTCTCTTTCCTTGAGTTTCTGGAGGACACGTATCTCGATCTTGCTCGCATCACGGTACTTGGGAATGGCACGAATGATCTTGATCGCTACGCGGTTCTGGGTTTGAATGTCGACTGCTTCTACCACTTTGCCGAAGGTCCCTTGGCCAAGAAGGCGGACCGTGCGATCTAGGTGAGGGGTGGTCGGAATAAGCGGGGATATTGCAGGCAGATGAAGACTTACAACGATTATAAATTATGTCGTCTGGGACAATAATATAATGGCCTTCCTTGTCATCACAAGGGACGACGTCGTTGGATGGCTAATGGTGAATTAATGTAGTTAGTGGCCGGACAGATTGTCAGCAAAATTGTTACGTACGTCTGTAGTGACAGGCCCACTAGCGCTGGCCCAGGACTTGGAGGAGGGCAGGGCAGGTTGCTGTTGGAGGCCAGTAGTGACCTTCTTCACGATGGTCCCACGGAGGTCGTCGGCCTGGTCTCGCTTTCGCTTCTTTGGCGCTGGTGCCACTAGCACAGCCGAGGAAGTACTGGCAGACGATGCCTGTGCCTCTGCAGCGGCGCGGGCTCTGGTTCTGATTGGAGCTGAGTAAGGAGCGGGCTGATAGGAAGCGGAGTAGGCATGGGTGTGAGTAGTTGCGGGAGATATGGTGGATGGAGGCGGGGTGTCTTCAATAACGATTACTTCGCGGACACGGCCTTCTTTGTCGATTTCTTGTACTTCGCTGTAGCTGACGGTGTACTGGTGGGCCCTCTTTCGCTTGCGGGATACGACTGGGGGGGTGGGCATCATTGTGGGATTTGAGCGAGGGTGGGTGAGCGATGGGGGATGATACTGGTCTAGGAGAGGCGGGAGGGGCTGGCGATGCATGACGGCTTGCATTCCTTATGGGAGGTGATGGTGGTATAGGACGAAGAGGCGAGAAGTAAGGAAAGGGAGAGGGAAGGAGATTGAAAGCCAGCTCAACTTGCCCGGCCTCTGAGAACGCAACACACTGAATCTAGTCTCCTGCTTGTTGTCGATTGTTTTGCCACAGACACGGACCACCCGAAATTCCACTCCCCAAGTCACCCACAAAGCAACAAAAAAAAAAGTCTCTGCCGACGTAGTGCGCTTATCCCCCAGCAATGTTTTTGACCCGGATCCTGTGCAAATTTCTCACCAGCGACACCAGAAATGGAAGCGTCATCGCAAAATTGGTCCGTGCGAATATTTCGTCATGAACCGTGACCAGACGTTCCCCATTCGCCGTCACGCGGGACGGTCACGGAAGAGTGTACTCGCTGTGCTCGTCGACGAGTGGTCCGGCCGCCCAATCGCTCCACCCGAGCTCGTCGCCATCCGCAACCTCCACCACATTCATCATGCGTGGCCGCCCTTTCCCCACCAACGCCCTCTGCGACCGAGAAGCAGCAAGCGAGCATGGAACGCCCTTCACCAACGTAGACGACATTCCAATTGATCCTGCCCTCGCAGGCGGCCCACCCATCGACCCGGCCATAGCTGGTCCCAGAATTGCACACTCGGACGGTTCTCAGCAGGTATGCTTCACCCGTTGCACCCTTCTATCACTCCCAGTCCGCGACAAACGCGTCGCGTGTTGTCTCATAACCTTCAGACGTGGCTACCGGGTGCAATGCTGATCAAACCATCAATAGGTGCATTCCGTCATCATACAGCATCAATACGAACCTCCATGGAAGAGGCACTACTCTCAAGAACCAGTGCAATACGACCAGGGGCCTCAAGGTGATCCGTTCGCGCCTCAGCCACCCGCTGCCTATCTGCCGATCCCGGAAACGGAGCTTCCACGGGTCACCAAACCCCCCAAACGAAAGAGAAGACCTAGACGTGAAAAGGAATGTGGCTTTTGCCAGGGTAACGAGGCAAAGAACAAGCATAGCGAGCCCGAGTCAATGGTCTCCTGTGAAGTGTGCGGCCGGAGTGGTGCGTCTCATCATGCTGACCCTCACCGAGTTTCTGTCAACCTTTTCCCAGGACATCCTAGTTGCATGGAACTCGCCAAGGTCGCCGAGGTCGTTCGATCTTACCCCTGGAAATGTATCGAATGCAAAACCTGCGAGATTTGCCAGGAAAAGGGGGACGATGTAAGAGAGTCCATCCCGTTTATGTGCTATACGTTCATGTCTCCAAAGGCCAGGATATTGTTCTGTGACTTTTGTGATCGAGGTATATTGCTCGTTAGATCGCCCTCCCCATCTGTTCACATCCCCTCCCTCAATAGGTTGGCACATGGATTGCCTCCGACCTCCACTAGAAGAAGAACCACCAGGTCAATGGCATTGTCCCATGTGTCCACCACTCGACATACTCCCTCCCGATCCTAATACTTTGCCCCAGGCCGGACCGGACTGTCCCGGTACGTCTGATCCAGATGGACCGACCAGCGACCCACTGGGCGCGGACCCCGAAATGGATCTCCAGGTTGATGATTCATTCACTGACAAGTCCACTGATTCGGACACGGACACGGACACGGACGAAACAGTGAGCGCTCCCGCAACGCGTCGTCCTCGATCAATCAAGAAGAAGAGACCCGCCCAGCGGGCAACAGAGACCCAGACACCGCGTCCCGCAAAACGTATGCGTCTCAAGGTGCGCTCTCCTCCCCCACCGTTAATTGTGCGGTTGCGGCTGCCGCCGAAGGGCAAGGGCAAGGAGCGCGAGGACGATATGGAACACAATATCTTTGAAGACATTTTGCCACCGTCAGAAAGGGATACTTCGAAGACGACTATTGACAGCTCTGACAGGGCAAGGTATGAGAAAAGTAGGCTTGCTGCTGAGGTGTGTAGTTTGCGTATGTACTACTGTGCGTTTGGCTAATCACTTCTCTAGGAAAAATTATATCCGGCTCCGGTCCCACCACCTTCGACTGCCGAAAACCCAGAGGGGCCGATAGCCGGTCCCTCTTCACGCCCCCTTCGCTCCGCTACCCTCCATCAACTATCCATACCTCCTTCATTGCCACCTGTATCTCCAGTTCCATCCACTGCAAGTCTCGTCCCACCCACACCAGGAACCATCTCCCAAACTCCTAACACTCCAACTGTCCCTAACGGACAATCAACGTTACGTATACGCACCATCCGTTTCGGACCATTTGACATTCATCCCTGGTACGATGCCCCGTTCCCGGAAGAGTATGCAAATATACCAGACGGGCGTTTGTGGATATGCGAGTTTTGTTTAAAGTATATGCGTAGCCGCTTTGCATTTGGTCGACACCGAGTGAGCCTTTTATGAATACAGGGCAAATCTTGAAGCTGACCGGTGACGACAGTTAAAATGCAAAGCTCGTCATCCACCGGGCGATGAAATCTACCGTGACGGCTCAATAGCTATATTCGAAGTGGACGGACGCAAGAACAAAATATACTGCCAGAACCTTTGCCTCTTATCCAAAATGTTCCTTGACCATAAATCTCTTTTCTACGATGTTGAACCGTTTCTTTTCTACGTCATGACGGAGATCGATGACATCGGAGCTCATTTCGTGGGATACTTTAGCAAAGAGAAATGTTCACCGAAACAATACAACGTGAGTTGTATTATGACACTTCCAGTACGACAACGACAGGGCTGGGGGAATTATCTCATCGATTTCAGTACGTCTGATATCCCTGAATCGCGTTAGCCCTTAACCAAATGCCCACCTAGGTTACCTACTATCGAAGAAGGAGCAACGTGCCGGCTCTCCTGAAAAGCCTCTTTCTGGACTGGGTGCTCTTGGCTACAAGAACTACTGGACGTTGGCACTTATGCGTTACCTCAGATCAGCCCCTCAGAAACCGACTCTTGAAGGTCAGCTAATCTTTCTTTCGCTCATGGATTGACTCTTCCTCACACCAGGTGCCTTGGGTACCACAAACAGATATTAGTAGATCCACGTCCATGACTAGCGAGGACATTTATACCATCCTCGTGCAGCAAGACATGATTGCAGTGGACACCGCCTTTTCAAGCTCCGCTCGTCCATCACCAGGGCAGTCGATCAAGTTTTCGCGTGGTCGCAGAAATGGTATTGCGCGGAGACACTTGCAAAGACCCAATCCACAAAAGCAAACAGAAGGGGGAGGAAACAAGTCAAATACCCCGTTTGTCGCTCCTGCGCACTACGAAATATCTTGGGACCAAGACAAGGTGGAACATTGGTTGGAGACCTGGGAAAAGAAAGGATACCTGACGCTTAAGCCCGAGAAACTGAAGTGGACGCCGTTTGTATTGTCTCGCACCAAAGCAGGTGTGGAGCTCCTTCAGTCCGAGGCGGGCTTAGGTCTCGGTGTCATAGCCCAAACTGCTACATCTCAGAGTCCAATGGACGCTGGGACGCCTATGCTGGATACTGGTGATCGGGCCAAGTCTTTGGCTTCCAGACAAAGTTCGTCGAACGAACAGAACGAACAAATAGTGGTCGCTCGTGAAGCAGTAGAGGTGTCCGCAGCCCATCTCTTTGATGACCTGCTCCCCGAGAAATCGGCCACTCCAAAGCCAGTGAGAGACAAGCCAAGGGATGCTAGCCCTGATTCCATTGCGAGGTCCACCCGGTCAGCTTCTGCGCGAGCAGCCCTAGACGACGGCTCTGGACCCAACGGAGAAAGTAGCGATGCATTACCTGTTGGTACCAATGATGCTGTGCTGAGGATTGAAGATGTCACACCCACTGTGCCCGTCAAACGCCGCCGTGGCCGCCCCCCTAGAGCCCGACTACCTGACGAAGCTCCCGTCATTACACAGTCCTTTGCGACTGAGCCTGGACTGATATCGCCTGCCAAATCAACGTCTCCCCGGAAGCGCAGGAAACTCGACTCGCCCTCTCTTGAAGATCTGCGCTCATCCACGGAGTTTGCCTATGCTGAGCGACATCATGATCAGCCTGTCGACCGACAACCCTTGGCTGTCAATGGAGATGGCCATACCCCGAACGGAGTTCGTCAGGGTTCAATACGACATTCACCGGATACTAGTCATGCAACCGACCCGACGGAGAAAGAGAAGGAGTCGGAACCAAAAGATGATCTCGCGCAACAGGAATGTGCTGACGTGAAATCTGAAGACCTGGGAACACCACTCACAGGGCTGACCAGCCGGCACAGTGTCCCGAGTGACGATACTGTGTTCGTCGCAGAAGCTGTTGATGGCAGTGTGGTTCGCAGCAAGATTTCGGGGGAAGGGGAGGGAATTCCACAATTGCGAGACACAGCCGCCACAGAAGAAGCTGTTGCCTTGGGAGTAGTGGTCGAGGAGGACTCTGACTTGGATGCCGAGGGAGAGCCAGATGATGAGATTTGAGATGACGAGGGTTATGGATATGTATTGATACATAGTGTCTTTCTAATTGTTTATGCATCTACTTACAACCGATACGAACTGGAGCGCCTCTGTAGTTGTTTGTTTTGCTTTGGAACCAAACAGCCCCGTAGTACAGCAAACGAGCCACAGCAAGCGCGACCGGTTCACGTCTGTCTGGTTCATCGTGGTTCAACTGCCATGGACAGCTCCCAGCCCCATGGGTAAGTCACCCGCGCTCGTCGTCCAGTTTCATCTACGTACGACACCATTCAAAGTGCAATGTCTCATTGTACTTTCAACCAACACCTAGTGACCCAGGCATGGCCTATGGCCACCTACAACGTGATCCCAATGTCAGCAACGTTTCGGTGAGGTTTACCCGACTACTTGCCTCTCTCTTTTAGCCTCATCGAATGGATCCGTTGCAGAGCCTCAACCAGGCGTTGGGATCTCACCTTACCCCCACGCTTAGTGCACGGCCCACTTTTCACGATGGTACCTTTAGGCTGACGGATTCACCACCGACCATGCTCGACTCAAATGGGAGCAGTGCACGGCCCACGCAGCCCGTCGCCGGTCCTTCACGTTCCCCTATACACGAGTACGCTGTTCCCCTAACGAACGACAGTCCGGCTACGAACGCACTGAAGCGCAAGCACACTGATGGCACCAACGTCATGTCAAACAGCCAGCTGGGAAAACGACGACGAGAAGGTCAAGACGTGGCAGAATTTGACAGCGATTCTGTGCATGGTTCAAAACATTGGACCGAGGAAGAGAAAACCAAGTTGTTTACTTGGCTTATGGACCAGAGTGAAGAGGAACATTGGAATTCCCTCCGCTCGACAAAAAATTCGTGCTTCCGAGAGGTGTGTGTTGGTGATGTGGCTAAACTTTTGTTCGTTCATAATCGGCTATAGTGCGCCGTGGAAGTGTTTGGAGGGAAGAAAACATACCAAGCTCTTAAAGGTTGCTACGAACGCAACTTTAATCTGTTCAAACAGATCTATGCCTTTGAGGCATTTCATGCGCCATCCGGCAACAATGGGCCCCTAAATATGATTGTTGAAGGGGATAGGCTACGAGAATATGAGCGCCGCCTTCAGCTATCCCGAAAGGGTGGCTGTGATGTTGGAAATCTCAATACAAGAACCATAGACCACTGGCATCGAAGTGGATGGTATAATCTATTTTACCGCAGGTGAGACACAATCGATTGATCACACATCAATTAATTAATGTACTTTTACAGATGGAATGGTGACCCGGCGATTGCCCGCCTTCCCACCCGACACAATGTAAATGGCGTACCAGGAGGACTCAACAGTGATGAAGTCGAAGAGGAAGAAAATTCGCTGGACGTGTCAGGTTCTCCGCACCCTCCACTGCCGCAAGCTGCACGTACACCGCCCTACTCTCAGCCCGTGAATTCTCAACCGTCTACTCTCATAGAGCGCCCTACTGTGGAAGCAGGACCGTCAAGCTCACCTAGTCGACCCATTGTTCTAGGGCCACCAAAGCCTCCATCGCCTCAACCAGAACAGTCGCATGTTCATTTCTCCGTCCCACAGACCCTGATGGGAGCCTGCCTACAGGTGCTTCAAGCGCAGGTTCAACACAGCAAGCTCAAAATCGATTACTTGCGGCGACGTGAGGAACGGGAAGAAAAAGAAAGCTCAATGCGTCAGGAGCTGGAACGTCGCCGACTTGAGAGGGAGCAAGCCGATCGGGAGAATAACAAGGAGTCTGGAATGAAGCAACGGGCTCAGCTTGCAATGGATCTAATGGGTAATCCGATGGTGGATACGTCTGTGCGGCAGGCAGCAGTGGACTACTTGAAGAAACTCCTTACCACAGATTGAACTGGTTCGGTTTGCGAAAAATGGTGTAATATGGACCATATGGACTTGATAGCTGTCATTCTTCATGCGGACAATCACTGTACACTCAAGCATGTTTGTTTTGTATTCGCACCCGGTCTCCATTACGTAGTACGGTAGCATTTTGTAGAAGCCTTCACACGTTCCTGTGTCCTCTATCCGTTCATCACACCGCGCACAAAACCTCGATGTCGGAAGTAGTTGAACAGACTTGACAGATCGAGCGGTTCTACATGACCATGCCGTCGGAATGCAAGTCGGAACTCTGTTGTATCCTAGTCAATCGGTGATGAACGAGTCTACCACATTTTAGCTATCAGACACAGGACTGGGTTGATTTACATGAACATACCGCTGAAACAGATCCAATGGGCTATTGCGTTCCCGTTGTGCATCTTTAGTTTCCTCTTCGCCAGGGATACTGAGTGGCCTTAAAGGTATCCAGCAACTCAACGGGCTTATGCCCTCTTCGTAGCTTGCATAAGACACGTAGAGTAGGAGCCCATCTGATGCTACCTGCACTGGCACAGGTGTTAGCCCACTGTGGCCAGCCGCCGAATCGATCGACATGACAGAGTCCGATGAGGGCAGAAATTGGAACGGCGTCGAAGTTGGGATATCAACGAAGATCTCCCGCGCTGACCGAGCTAGCGGTACGATACAGGAATGTAGCATGGGAAGAGTCGTGTCTGTATGGTAAGGAATAGGAATGAACGTTGTTGGATATTGGAAATTATAAGGGCTCGGTTGTGGATCTGATTGGTGGGCCTCAGTGGAGCGAGTGAATGAGAACACAGCCGAAGGTGGTGCAAATTTCGGTAATTCAGCAAGACGGGTGTCTCGCCACCAAAATCTGCGGATTCAATGAGCATGAGATGATGGTCATTGAGTCGCAGAGTACCTGAAAGGGGTTTCACAGTCTGCGATGTCCTGACCTTTCCACTTGATAACATCAAGGACGTGCAAAATCCCATTCATTTTCCAATTGATGTCCAGGATGCAGTCCAATACTGTTAGTGGAGGGAGCGAAGACGGAAAACGAGGAAGTAGCAATTTTCCCAGGAGACGAGACCGCAGAGTGGTGTTTGGTGCTGTAGAACGATCCAGTTAGCGGCATCATTTTTGAATTGGGAGAGAATATTGGCACATATTCCTATGGCTCCTGATGTTGACTGATGAGTGATTGCAAGACATCGCTTTCCTGTCGGTACGGGTGCCACCGCAACCCAGCCTCTCTCAAGATCTGAAGGAAGACCATCGTTTGCGTCAGTCGAGTGGTCGTCCCACAGGCTAGGTTCCTCTTTCATCTCCAATAGTTCCGCGTACATGCACTTGTTTGCCCACTTACTAGGCTTCTTTGCCCGCCTCCGTTTGTTTTTGCTACGCCTCTTTTTTAGCTGGCTGTCATCGTCTGCCTTGGGTGCAACAAGAGTGCCCGACAGTGCGTCTGACGTCTTGCATGTAAAGGACGCGTAATTTGCTATCCCTTCCTTTATCACATGAGATTCTTCGTCAATGTCCTCGTCACCCTCGTCGTCAGATGCTCCGAGACTCAGATGCGCGAATGCATCGAGTTGCCTGGAAGAGTCGAATTTCTGAGCCCTTCGCTATACCGGACGGCCACGCGCATGAGAGATCGGATAGGTTTAACCTGACTTCACGCACCCGCCTTTGTTCTTCCAGAGCCTAGCCATCTCTGTTAGCTCGGATGAAGGGACTGGGTTGGGACATAACCGTTAACCTTTTCGCGACGAGCCTCTTGCGACACCAATTTGTCGGTGAATGTAGTCGGTGGGACTTTGTATGTTGATTTCCTGTCATTATGCAACATGGTTCTTAGTATTTGATGAGATTGATCGATTGATGATGTTCCAGGACCATTGAAATGAATTGAGAGCCTAGGCCGCGACCGAAGTCATTGCCAAACGATGACCAGCCAGTGCCACACCGAGTCATACTATTGGTTCAGCTCAAGGAGACACCACAACTCAGTCCGTGGGTTTGGGAATCTACGTCCAGCTGGCATTTGGGTACGAATTGATCAACCAATACTGTATGCACACCAGCCTGCTCCTTCCTCTACTTCTCTTCGATAAAGTGTTCTTGAGAAAACTCACATAACTCCTAGTATAGCCTGCCAGGAGCGTACCCGGAAATCGGCATCGCTGCAGGCAAATTCCCTTGCTTGGGAACCAACTCACCGAGTGTGTCGAACTCACCCACACTCATAGGAAAGTGATCGCGGTGTGGACAAGCGTAGGACCCAGACAGAACAGGTATGACTCACTGGAACGGGACTACTGCTACGACACATCCAAGCATGCAAACACAGCCCACTACACTCGTTCTAAGGGAAGCGAGGCGGTCGATCGGCGACCAACAATGCTAACCAAGCTGATCGCGTCGAGCTTGCGGATAGACGAGACGAGGGAGGCGGGGAGATCACATACGTACCAGCCAACCAGGCCCCGCGCGAACACGCGAACCGCGTCCTGCGACATGCCCGCAAGGAGACCAGAAGTCAACAGCCCCACACGAAGATGGCATGATGAGCTGTGATAAACGTTGTCCAGAGAGCTCACAGGGGCCCATGACGAGGCTGAGTGTGCGAGCTTACGAAAGAATCAGACCTCACAAGGGGATGTTGCTGGGAAAGCTGATGGCCAGGGGATGAGACCAACGCTGAATAAAACAAACGCGTCGCACACAAAGTGGTCGACGAAGGGATTATAATCAAAGGAGTGTGACGTCGGCGGCACACGAACAACTTTCGATGACGGGAGTAAAAGAGGTTTCTGAGGCGTCAACGACACCTGTTGATAGTTCTGGGCGACCTGTCGAACCAGCCCACCATGTTGTCAATGATGAACGAAACTCAACCTACCAGGAGACGCCTTGGTAGGTAGCTTAGTAACTTTGACTTACGATCCATACCCTCCACTAATCCCCAACAAAACGAAGCGCACGAATAGTGCAGTCAGGCAATCGTTCCAACAGAGGTGAGACGGACGAGTGCGTCGGACTAGACAGAGTTGTACACCTTTTTGTATTCTTTCTTGGATGCGACTTTATCGGCTGTGAGGAAAGGCCAATGGTACTACGCGATGGTTGATCAAGCAATTAGCGTTTCAACAAGGATGGGATTTCCTTTCTTGGTATGTACTTCAGCTGTTTGACTCTGCCAGTGGCCACCATGGCAGATACTCCTCAGCCGCGTATAGTCGGTGTGTCAAAAGTGAGCACACTGATGATCATTCACGTCTTGGTTCCGAGTACTGACTCGGTAACAACAAAGACCAAGGCAAA
Source organism: Boletus aff. mottiae (assembly GCA_038093895.1). NCBI lineage: Eukaryota > Fungi > Basidiomycota > Agaricomycetes > Boletales > Boletaceae > Boletus > Boletus aff. mottiae. Next base: position 60,578 of record JBBPTD010000077.1, read on the forward strand.
GGCCAGGTATCTCAAGCACAAAAAGCTTCGACGAAAGGCACGGAAAGCCTCAGCGCCTCGGAAGCCCGGGGATGCTCCCCAAGCAGGTTCGGGCTCTGAAGAGGATGCGGAGCATCACGATCATGAAGAGGGCAGTGCAGATGATGTTGTTGATGACGATGGCACGAGCGGAGAGAGGGTGATCGCCAAGGAACGACCCGTTCAGCACCTCAAGAAAAAGCGAAGGGTGGTCCGGGAGGAACCAGATTCAGATGTCGGTGCCCTCGGCGGAGGAATACGCGACTCGGAGGACGAAGAACTCCCCAGCATGCAAAAACCTCTGGCAATCCCAGCAGGTACTCTACCCTCGTTTCCTTTGCCAACCGTACCCAGTGCACCACCCAAGTCTGTGCTCGCTATGCAGGGGATCGACAAGGCACTTGTACACGCAGAAGTTATCAGCCCCGCCTCTGTGATACCTCTGTCGACAGCCGAGCAAGATCCATATGACAGCGGGCTCAGTTTGAAGACACGAAGACGCTTGTTTGACCTCGGTATTAGCGAACTTTTTGCTGGTCAGGTGCTGATTACCGAGCTCTGGTTTCGATTGCTGACGATATGGCGTGCAGTCCAGACCACTCTTCTGCCTTTCCTTATCAGGCGCAGTTGGTCGCTGTATACACCATACTCTGCTCCTCATGATGTATGTGTTTCTGCGCCAACGGGGAGTGGGAAAACACTTGCATATGTTCTTCCTATACTCGAGGTGAGCTCCAGCCTTATTAACGTTATTGAAATTGCTGACTTCGTGATGCTGCAGGTCTTGTCAAACAGAATTGTCACCAGGCTCCGTGCCTTAATTGTGTTGCCCACCCGGGACCTCGTCACGCAAGTCAGAGAAACATTCGAGGCCGTTGGCAAAGGACGTGGTTTAAAAGTAGTCTACATCTTAGCAAACTGCGATGACTTACTTTTTAACTATTATTCGTAGATTGGTACCGCGACTGGCCAACACTCATTCGCACACGAACAAGCACAATTGGTTTCAGAGATTGATCCTGGGTAAAAATTTCTCAACATCGGGGCGATGTTAACCAATCTCTTTTTTCGTAGGTTGCAGGGGGGCTCCAGCAAAGTGGATATCTTGATATGCACTCCGGGTCGGTTAATGGACCATCTCAACGGAACGCCCAACTTTTCCTTGCAACACCTTCGTTTCTTGGTACGAGTATAGTGGTGGTTGCTATGTATAACTCTCAAATGTAACGTACTCAGGTCATCGACGAAGCTGACCGCCTGCTCTCCCAATCATTTCAAGGTTGGTTAGCTCAGGTGCTCACCGCAATCCATTGGAGGCCTTCCGAGAGCATTTCCCTCGCAAGCAGATTGTCGTCGGAAGATACATGTCAACCACGAAATTGCGATTCTCTCGCGCCTGTTTGCCTAGATTTCGAGCATCGTGGATACTGTCAAGTTGACGTCGACGAGCAAAGAGTGTTTTCATGCCAAAAACTCTTGTTCTCTGCCACACTCACCCGTGATCCCGGCAAACTTGCATCTCTCGGCTTACGGGATCCGAAGTATTTCGTCGTCCAGAGTCAACCTGAAGGTGGATCTGGTGATGCACCATCACACCTCATTTCTGAACGATTCGCCATGCCAACCACCCTGACCGTGAGTGTTGAGCCTGCTTGACATTATTTTGGGTTCATCTCTGCAGGTTAGGAATATATGGTCATCTGCGACCCATCACAGAAACCGCTCATGTTGCTTCATCTTCTTTACAACCGCAATATTCGCAACGCTTTGATTTTCACCAAATCGTCGGAATCCACCACACGCCTTGTCTTCTTGCTCGAGTGCTTCGAAGAATCGAGGGCGACGGAACGTGCTCGCGTTACGGTCCGCGCGTACTCGAGTGACCTCCCCGCAGGTGAACGAAAATCCATTCTCGAGAAGTTCAAAGCACAGGAGGTACACATGTAAGTTCTGCGGCACGCACTACGTTATGGTGATCTGACTCCGTCGACGAGCAGTCTGATTTGTTCTGATCTGATCTCAAGAGGGATTGACATCAGCCATGTCTCTCATGTCGTGAGCTATGATACACCAGTTGATATGAGGAAGTATGTTCACCGTGTGGGGCGAACTGCTCGAGCTGGACGGGACGGCGATGCGTGGACATTGGTGGAAGAACAGGAGGTAGGTGACTGAGCATGGTATCCACGGGACAACGAGGCCGAACTTCTATAGACACGGTACTTCAAGGCAATGCTGAGGGGGCACGATCACCTACAGAAGGTGAAGCGGGAGAAGGTCGCCCGGAGTGAAATCCAGCCCTTCATGGAAAACTATCAGGTAAGGTCCGGAGATACGGAGGGATTGTGTGAGTAGGGTAGGCTGATGGTTATTCTTTCAGGCCGCATTGCGCAGACTGAGGGACGCGTATGCCCGATAGTATTTCAAATAACGGCATACAGGGGTTCAGCCAATGTTGTAGTTTTCACGCGAGTAAGTTAATTGATAATGACTTCTTGGCCGCCGTATCGGCCGCCAGGCTATTTGAGAACTTATTTACCCCGGGGGGTGAATTCCGAGGATTCCCAAGCGGCTGGGTAGGAGAACTCTGCTAAACTGGCTAAGTGGTCGCAACCACCAGTCAGATCGTTGTCATGTGCCTGACCAATCGGCTAACGGCCAATTTGGTTCCTGTACTGTAAGCAATGTGCTGTCAGCAGCATATAGGCCGATTCTTGCGGCGAATGTTTCAGCAGTGGGGTCACGGTATGACGCTATAACAGGAGTGAGAGCTGGCCGTCTTTTCTCTGACATTATCTCTCAGTCGTTCTCTGACATCATGTCTCACTCAGAGCACAAGTCTGAGGGGAACACCATCGCAGAAGAGCAAGTCGATGGGCCGAAATCAGACGGGCTCCGACTCTCTACGCGATCGTCCATCTTCCGCAGGTGCCGTGGCTCTACTA
>JBBPTD010000078.1:0-63435 GCA_038093895.1 Boletus aff. mottiae
ATCTAGAAGCCACCAACATTAGGGCTGCTGCTGGATCTACTGGTACTGGAAGAGGATATATCCGGAAGGTCGAAATCTTTGCAGATCCAGGAGACTATGATGGAAGCTGTGCCAAGTTTGATGAATGGTGGGCTAAGATACAAGCATGGCTATGCCTGAATGCTACAGCCATACCACCCGGATCCTACACTGCTGTTCAAGCAGTCCTATCCCGACTCAAAGAACCCACAGCAGGAAAGTTCACTGAAACTTGATTGGCTCGAAGACCTATCTACTATGGTGTAACCTTGAAGAGGAACTACCTAAGTTCTTCAGACATGCCAATCAAAAAGACTGGGCTCTTATGGAACTTAATAAATTCCATCAAGAAGACCTTAAGACTGGACCCTTTATTACTAAGTTCAAGTCTCTATACAATATGGCAGGAGTTGATGAAGCACATACCTATGCCATACTCGAGAAGGCCATGAGACCTTCTATTCTAGTGCAAATCACAAAAGAAAAGAAGAGACAGATGGACATTGCCCCTTATGTTAAGATAGTATCTGAGATCAGATCTCTCCAGGAATCTATTGGACTTATTCTTGGCCGATCAGAAAAGAAGTCATGATATGGTGATCCAATAAACATTGGCCTCATCGATGAAGAAGATGATGACCATCTACACCTAAACTTTACCAGATCTCATAAGCCCAAACGACCCTCAGAAGGATTGTCAGGATCACTAGGATCCACTTGCTTCAACTGTGGAGGCAATGGACATTTTGCTAAAGACTGCAAGAAATCCTCTGTAACGACCGAAGTCTTGACTATGGTCAAGACGTCCTATAAAGCACTTGCTGGAGTTCTAGTGGTGTTGTAACCAATCTATTAGGCACTAAGGCCTTGAGAGAAGACTAAGGGAAACAACAAGAAAGATAGACTAAGGTCTATACTACTAGAAGTATGACTATATATACTAAGAGAGACCGTGCACAGACCATGCTGTGTAGAGGCTATAAGTAGTAACTATACCTGAAACTGGGTACCGTGAGGCATAGTTAAGCACTGCCTTGATAAGAGGGACTAATGCTATTGGACGATAAGAGGAAGTGAGTCAAATGGAAAAGCATGAGGTAAGCATGAGGATAACATGTGTTCAACACGTGTTGCATAGCCAAGATAAGGTCATGTGACTGATCACGTGACTAGAGTCTTAAGGGGTCCATAATCACGTGACGTAATAAGATAAGGGTTATCTGCTAAGAGTTAGCTATATTGTAAGCAATAAGAGGCAAGACTATATTGCGAGTTATAGCGTCTGTAACATCCTCCTCATGCTGTGGACATTGTAATTGGTCCAGAGGACAACATAAACCAACCTGTAGTAAAGGAAGAGCTATACGAGCTACTATAGCTGAACCAGCTGAGTCATGGAATCAGATCCAAGAATCCTTACCACATGCCTGCCAAGGAATGACCTTTGATGAAGTCCGAGCACTTTTCCAGTCACATGACAAGGGAAAAGCAAAAGCAGTTTGAATGAACTGGGCAAACAAGCTGCTAAAACTCGAGATACATGCTCTAATATCATAAATGAATCCCTACTCAATCAATCCAAGCAAAATAAACCCCAAAAAGACACTGAACTGGGCACCAAGCACATGTGCTTAGCTCCCTCATGGTCTACTTGGTGCAATTCTCTACCACTTTCCCTAGAAAACCCAGATAAAAAACACCCTCTTGATGACACAAGAACCAATAAACTGCAAAACAATTCATTTTTCATCCAGCCAAATTCTCTACATGTCACTAAGCACCATACCAAGCACAGCACAGCCACCGCTCAGCATGACACCAAACTTCCAGAAGTTGTTGAAGTAAACTCATTACACACAACTCTATCTACCATTGACCAGAAGCACATTGATGTTTGACAGATGTATTCTTTCTTGTCTGATGCAGACATAAAAGAAATTCTTTCTATGCCTGAGATTGCTAAGATCCAAGGCAATCCTGCCAAGGAACTGATTCTACCCATCTCCATTAATCTGAATACTAGACATTCAATTAACACTCTTGCTATGTTAGACTCAGGAGCTAACACAACCTTCACTGACAAAGATTGGGCTAATAACAATCATATTCCCCTTAAACCCCTGGATCGCCCAATCCCAGTACTTAATGTTGATGGAACACATAATGCTACCGGAAGCCTAACACATTATGCCGAGCTTATGATTAACTATCTCAGACATCAAGAAAAAACAATTGCTAAAGTAACCAACTTAGGCAAACACCAAATGATTCTTGGTTACACATGGCTTAAACACCATAACCCAGAAATCATTTGGGAAACAGGAACCGTCCATATGACATGTTGCCCTGACTCTTGCCGTAACAAATTTAGAAGCTCTTTCCTAAGAATTATCAAGAAAGAAGAGTGTGATCAACTTGCACAGATTAATGCTGCCAAGTTAGATCTCAAGTCCAAACTAGATCCCATGGCTGCAGATCTAATACCTAAAGAATATTACAAATACCTTCATATCTTTGCAAAGAAAGAATCTGAACAAATGCCAATAAGAAAACATTGAGATCATGCTGTTGATCTATTGATCTTAAAGAATCTTTTGTTCCTAAGAAAGGAAGATTAATACCCCTATCACCTGGAGAACAGCAGGAAGTTAGTGACTTCATAGATGATCAACTTCGCAAGGGCTACATTAGACCCTCCAAGTCACCACAAACTTCTCCTGTCTTCTTTGTTCCAAAAAAGGATGGAAAGAAATGAATGGTTCAAGATTACCGATATCTTAATGAACATACAATCAATAATAACTATCTGTTACCACTTATCTCTCAGCTTGTTGACAAGCTTAAAGGAGCTAAACTATTCATGAAAATGGATTTCCACTGGGGATATAATAATGTACACATTAAAGAAGGAGACAAATGGAAAGCAGCCTTTATCTGTCATCAAGGAGCCTTTGAACCACTAGTTATGTTCTTTGGCCTATCCAACTCCCCTGCTACCTTTCAAACAATGATGAACGACATATTCTCAGACATGGATAATGTCTGTGTCATCTACATTGATGACCTTATGATCTTCATGAAAACAGATAATCAAAAGGAACATGATCAAATCGTACTCGAAGTACTATGCCAACTAGAAGAAAATGATCTCTTTGTTAAACCAGAGAAATGTTCCTTCCATGTCAAAGAAGTCGAATTCCTTGGAATGACCATTACCCCCGATGGAATTCGCATGGATGAAGACAAAGTCAAAGCAGTTCTCGAATGGCCCACACCAACCACTGTTAGACAAGTTCATAGCTTTCTTGGTCTAGCCAATTTCTATCGATGATTCATTGAAGATTATGCACAAGTAGCCTGCCCTCTCAATGACTTAACCAAGAAAGACACTCCATTCAAATGGACTAACTCACAACAAATTGCATTTGACATGCTTAAAAAGAAATTCACCACCACACCTATTTTAGCATTTCCTGATAATGATAAAACATTCCGATTGGAATCTGATGCCTCAGACTTTGCCACAGGAGCAATGCTCTCAATTGAGATAAATGGCAAATGGCATCCAGTCACCTATTCTTCCCACTCTATGTCACCAGAAGAATGTAACTATCCAATCACAGATAAAGAAATGCTAAGTGTCATCAGAGCCTTAGAACTCTGGTGCCACTATCTAGAAGGCACTCAATTTGAATTTGAAATATGGAATGATCATCAGAACCTTCAATGGTTTATGGTTTGACAAGATTTAAATTGCTGACAAGCCCGATGGGCCCAATATCTATTTCGATTCAACTTCAAATGGATACATAAAGCAGGTACCTCTATGGAAAAAGCAGATGCTCTCTCTCAATGGGAAGATCATGCTGTAGGAAAAGAGGATGACAATAAAGGAATATTGGTCATACCACCAGAACAAATTTGAACTATTGTGCACTTAACGACTGATGCTGATGCTATCCATGACTGGATCAAAGATGCTACCCTTAGATTTAAAGAAGCTGACATCACAAAATTATATAAGGAAAATCAAATCTGTATGGAGCAAGAAGATTTGCTAGCAGATAAGAACAACAAGATTTTTGTATCTGATATTGACAGTCTTCACATGGAAATAATATGTCTACATCACGATACTCCACTTGCAGGACATCCTGGAGCTGAAAAGACATTAGAGTTGATTCAATGAAGTTACACTTGGCCTGGCCTAAACACCTTAGTCAAGGACTATGTTTCACACTGTGATCGCTGTACTAGATTCAAAGGACAAAATATTGCACATGCAGGAAAGTTACAACCCCTACCTATACCAAATGGGCTGTGGCAAGATCTCTCAGTAGATTTTACTACTGATCTTTCCCTTTGCAATGGATTCGACTCAATCCTAGTGGTTGTCGATTGATTCTCCAAAGAAGTCAAATTCATCTCTTGCAATAAAGCCATATCAGCCTTAGAAACTGCCAAGCTATATATGACCCATATATGGAAGCAGCATGGATTACCAAAAACAATCATATCTGATCGAGGACCACAGTTTGCTTCATAGGTGATGCAAGACTTGTGTAAGTGTTTAGGAATCCAACCTAAACTATCCACCACATTTCATCCACAAACTAATGGACAGACAGAACGAATGAATAGAGATTTGCAACAATATCTTCGTCTCTTTACTTCTGAAAAGCAAGATGAATGGGCTGATTGGTTGCCACTTGCACAGTTTTCCTACAACTCAAAATGACAAGCTTCTACACAGAAGACTCCCTTCTCTATCACTCGCACATATGAACCACACATTGGATTTGAGCAACATACTTCTAAAGCACCCACTGCTGAGCAGTTTGTCACAAATATTACTCAGACTATTGATCAAACCAGAGCCAACCTTGCTGCCAGCCAACAACAAATGAAAACACAAGCAGATAAGCATAGATCCCCCATGCCTAACTATTCCATATCAGACAAAGTTTGGTTATCTATCAAACATTTGAAATTGACACATGCTTCCAAGAAACTCTCAGAAAAATGGCTTGGACCCTATGAGATCATAGATCTAATTGAGCCTAATGCGGTCAAACTATGCTTACCAAACACAATGAGAATTCACCCAGTTATGAATATCTCTCATGTCAAACCCTATAAGAACCACCTTGATGGTCAACCTACATTTCGCCCTGGACCAGTAGAAGTCATGGAGGAACGGGATGTTGAGTTTGAAGTCAATTACATTGCCAACTCAAGATGGAAAGGTTGCCACCTTAAATTCCTTGTCCATTGGCAAGGATATTCTGAGGAAGATCGCACATGGGAACCTGAATCTAATCTGTCAAATGCCAAAACAGCTATTGAAGAATTTCATAATGCTCACCCAAATGCGCCTCGACGTCTTTGGGTGACATCATTTGAATTCTTTAACTTATTCAAGCATTGTGGCAAGCCCATTCCTGAAGTACCAGAATGTTGTCTTCCATTTGATCAACTTGATGTTGATTGAGCCCCTGGGTTGTATCAGGGTTACCAATGCAAATATCCTTCCTTCTGGTAGAGCCTTGCTCCCACAATATTGTCATTTGCCACCTTCCTTGCTCTCTTCTATTGCGCTATGACCTATGCTGATCCTCATCACCTTAAATGGGTTATCAATATGTCTGGCTTGCTATGGTGCCACCTCACATGCTTCAGTGACCCTGTGGAAATCCACGAATATCATAAGAACAATCCTGATGTTATTCATTATTTGGATGACTGCATTGTTACTACTGGTGATCCAACCATCAATTGAGCTGGTGCTCCTGGCCCTTCTTGGGACCATGGTTTCCCTGACCACTGGAATATGGTCTATGAAAATAATAGTGAGGTTTTCACTATGCACAACACTCACTCTTTATGGGGATTGGAGGACAGATCTGTTCCTGATCTTGATACCCCCCCAGCCTCTGATGCTTGGGGAGATGTGGATTATGCCGATGATTTCTCAAATGACTTTAATGAGATCAGCTGGCTGCATGATGCCTGGTCTTGGGATAATTCATGTCCCTTCACATTCTTTTGGCCCCCTACTCTCCTGGCTGATGCTGAACAGCAACAGACATTGTGCACCTGGCATGCTGCAATGCAGTGGCTGTTTGACAAGTCCTTAATCAATCAGGATGCTTGATTGTAAGGGGGGGTAGTGTTACAAACGCCCTTATTTTTCCCCTATTTTTCCTTATTTTTTCAGATGCTCATTCACTCACAATTCACTAAATACTACAATAGCCCCTAGGTTCACTCACTCACTTACTTTCCCACAAAGCCCAACATTCTCCCACAATATTGATCTTGCAGTGATGCACTCTAGATTAACATGAGACACACCTCATGCATGCCTCATGCTCCCTATCCAACACATGTCCGCACAGGTATGCTTATCCTCCAATAAACATATAACTCATGATTGCCTCATGTTTCCCAGTCTTAGAACTAGTAATACAAGTATAGTATTGGTAGACAAGCACTGCATGGTCTGTGCACATGTACTAGTAGTATAAATACTATAGCCAAGTAGTACAAGACTCTCCAGTCTTGTTCTCTTGGAGTTTTCCCAGAACATCCTCACTAGTACTCTTGTGACTACAAACACTAAGACCCTTAGGTGGGTTCTGGTTGTTTCACATATCATATCATGAATGATAAGAGTCCTATCTATAGTCAATAGCAATAATGGCAGTTATTCATGATGTCATATGATGAGTAATATGTGATAGTGTACTTGGACCTATTGTCTGAAGGTCTGGACCATTGATGTAATCAGGTCTAGAATCTGGGTTATGAAATAGAAGAGCAGAAAGTGAATACCCAGATCTCAACACTCCTCCTCACTAGAAAACATAAGTCATCATGAATATAAGGATAAAGTCAAACTCTTTCGTCCACACTCGAAGGCTATCTTTCCAAGGTTCTTGGTAAAGATATCTGCAAACTGTTGTTGGGAAGGAACATAGAATAGTTCAACTTCACCTTCTTCAACAGCCTCCCAAATATAGTGTTCAGGGATGCGAACATGTTTAGTTCGTCCTTCTTGAGCTGGATTTGAAGCAAGAAACATAGCTCCCTGGTTATCAATGCACAGGGGAATGGTGGAAAGAGGAAAAGAAAGTTCCTCAAACAGATTGTGGATCCATTGGATCTGTCTGCAACATTCTGTCATTCCACAGTATTCTGCTTTGGTGGATGAAAGTCGAACTCTCTTCTGTAGTTTGGAAAGCCATGACACAATTCCATTTGCAATGAAGATGGAATAACCTGTAGTAGACTGTGAGGTCTCTATATCTCCAGCCCAATCAGTGTCAGAGTAAGCGACGAAACCATTGACTGGTTCATCCGCAGCATAGGTCAAGCACAACTTGGTAGTATGTGTGAGATAGTGCACTATGTAGAGTGCCTTCTGCAAGTGTTCCTCAGAGGGATTTGCAGAGAACTGCGACATCTTGATCACTGAATAGGCGAGATCAGGTCTTGTGCCAAGCATGATGTAAAGCAATGATCCGATGACCAATTGATAATGACTTCAAAGAGTTGGGTTTGATTCTCCTTCGTTGGGCTTTGGAGTATATCTAGAAGGAAGAGGAGTAGCAACTGGTTTGCAGTCAGTTTGACCAAAGTGCTCAACTACCTTTACAGCATAGGAGCATTGATCAAGCCTCAGAGTGCATTTCTTGTGATCTCTGATTATCCTCATTCCAAGGTATTCTTTGGGTTCACCAAGATCTCTTGATTCCCAATGATCCATGAATTGTTTCTTGTGCTTGAGGACAAGTGATCTATCATTACCCATAAAAAGAGCATCATCAACATAAAAGACAAGAATAATCAGTTTATCACCAATAAACTTGACATAAACCCCTGGATCTGAATAGCATCTCTTGAATCTGAGTTCAAGGAGGGATTTGTGGAGCTGCTTGTTCCATTGGAGCGCAGCTTGTTTTAAGCCATAAATAGCCTTCCTAAGTCAACAGACCTTTTTCTCTTGGCCTTTTTGAATGAAACCCTCAGGTTGAACCATATACAGCTTCTCATTGAGGTCTCCGAATAGGAAAGCTGTTTTAATGTCCAGAGCTTCAAGCTCCCAGTCTTCCAAGGCTGTAAGCACAAGGAGTAGACAGATGGTTTCAAATCTAGTTACTGATGAGAAGGTTTCTTCATAGTCGATACCAAAGATTTGTGTGAAGCCTTTGGCAAGAAGGCAAGCCTTCTTTTGGCCATCGCTTTTAACTGCATAAACCCATCTTCCCTTGATGGATTCACGACCTTTAGGTAGATCAACAAGAGTCCAAACCTTTTGGTTCATTAGGGACTTGTATTCTTCATCCATTGCTTCTCTTCAAGATCTCTGTTCTGATGAAAAAGTGAGCCTCAAAACATCCTTGTATTGCTTAGGGATGCTTGGGAAACTGCAGCTGACAAATGGAACCGCATCCATTAAGTGCTATAAAGCTCACCCATATCATCATCCTTGTTTGTAGATCTAGCAGGAACTGGTTGTTCTGCTATATGAATAGTTTTTTGCTCCTCCTGGTGAGTATTTGATTTGCCATGAATCTCCTTTTCAATTTCAAGAGGTGGTCTATTCCCATAAGTGTTATCAGGATTGATCCTAGGTTTAACATTCCTAGTGGAACATCTCTCTGGTATAGGAGGTCGAAATGGTGCTCTAGGTACAACTGGAGGTTGATGAGCATGAGATTCTGATGAAGGTGAAGGTGCATGATGAACTGGTGTGGATCTTGAAGGATCTCAATGAGATGGAGAAGGAACAGGTGGTGGTGGAGAGGGAGTATGACGATCAGGTGGTGGTCCAGGTGATCATGGTGGTGAAGGTGATCTAGATCTAGGATGAGGTAGTGGTTCAAGATCTGGTATATTAACAATAACATAACAAGAGGGATTGGTAGGAGGTTCTGGGTTCTCATTATCTGATTCTTTGTCTGATAGGTCATTTGCAGAGTCTTCTAGTATCTGGGCTTGGTCTTTGACAGCAAGATCTCTAGAGCATGATCTGAATCGAGTCTCATCAAATGTGGCATGGGTAGAGATAAAAAGACAATGTCTGGCTTGTGACCAGAATCTCCAACCCTTGGTATTGGTTTCATAACCAATGAACATTATTTCTTCTGCTTTAGGAGACAGTTTGTCCTTCCTTATCTCTGGAGGTATGAAGACAAAGGTGCTGCAACCGAACACTCTGAAGTATGAAACATCAGGGACTGTACCATTGAATAGTTCAATGGGTGTCTTCCACCCATGTCGACGAACTGGTTGTCTATTGTAGACATGAAGAGCAGTCTTTAGGAAATCTTGCCAGAAGATCCTAGGTAAGCAAGCATGATGGCACATTACCTCAGCTTTCTCCATGGTGGTACAATTAAATCTCTCTGCACATCCATTCTGCTGAGGGGTATGAGGAACAGAAGTCTGATGGGTAATCCCTCTGGATGTGAAGAATGATTGAATGTCTCGACCCATATATTCCCCCCCTCAATCTGAATGTACAGAGGTGACCTAGGAGTCAGAGTGAGCTTCAAGCCAGACAAACTGGTGTTGAAGCACAGTCAAAGTACCAGACTTTTCCCAAAGGAAAGCAAGAAGAGAGAAGCCGGAATAATTATCAATGAGAGTCAACACATAACAAGACCTGGAGCATGACTCCACAGAAAACAGTCCCATGAGGTTGGTATGAAGGAGAGCAAGAGGATGAGAAGCACACTTGATTGAGAGACCAAAGCTGTGATCTGCCATTTTACTCTTAGAGCAGCCTTTACAAGGAGGAAAGTCAGAAGGAATGGTGATGTCCAGACAGCCAGAAGTATGATTATAGAGCTGTTGGAGTGCATTCTTGAAACAGTGTCCAAACTGAAGGTGCTACAAAGAGAAAGAATCAATTGAGGTCACTGAGGCAATCTTCCCTGGAGTAATCATAGAAGACTGAAACCAATGTAGATTGTTATCTGGAAATGAGGCAAATGCCCAGATTACCAGATGTCCACAGTTATTTCAGATACAAGTTTCTGTAGAATCAATACCCCTGAGAAGTCAGGGTAGCAACAGACAAGAGCCTGTGTGATGCTTGAGGTGTATACCATACTTGTTCAAGGACCAAAGGGTCACTTCCATAAGGTTGAAGGATAACCTTTCCAGGACCATACATGGAGATAAGGGAACCATCAGCTATCGAGGCATTTTTGGTTCCTTGTGAGAGATTAGCGAAGTCATCAAGATGTGGAGTGACATGATCGGTGCAACCACTGCCACTGTCAATCATCCAATGTGAATGAGTTGGACTTAGTGTGTTTCCAACAGTGTACCAGGTAGAAGAGAAGATGTGATTCTTGGTCTTTGTTACATCACTAGGAAGTAAGGGGGTCTCTCTCATTGTCATCCCCAGCCAAAACTGACAAGTGGCTGGGCACGGCTGATAGAGGGTGTGCACCCTGCATGACCAATTTCACTGTGAGGCTTGAGGATCCACTGTATGGCACTATAGAAATGTATGGCAAATTCCTAGCAAAATATCCCTTAGAGGAGGTTAGATCACATTATATTGCTGATCAAGCCTGAGAGCGCCTTGTAGAGGATACAATATAGTGTATTCGTGCTAGTATACATTGGCAGCAAGTGACAATAAAAACAAGCAACAATAAAAGTGGCAGCAAGGCAGATGACAGGAGGCAGAAACAAATGACAGTTAAAGCGACAGGATAGAGTGGTTAATTTGCAGATCGACTCAGAGGTTGGAGGGCAGTCTAGGGCACTTTGTCAACAACAGCAGTAGCGGGCCTGTTGCCAGAACTGCCTGTGTCCTTCTTTGCTGCTTTGATGGTTTCGGAACACTTTCTATATTCCTGTACAACAGTGTACATAAGTGGGTGGAATGAATGAATACAAGAGCTACCTCAATCAACAGATCCTTGTTTTTCTCCATTGCATCCCATGCAGCAGCAAATTCACTATGTTTCCCTCCTTTATTTTGCTTGCACCAGTTGATAGGTAGAGGTTTTGTGCTGACATTGAATTTGCACTTGGCTGCATGGTCATGTTCAGGTCGGGCTCTTTATACTTGCATTTGATCTTGTTTTCATCAGTAAATGAAGGGACTGCACCACCCTCTTGTTGCATCGCCATTGCAGCAGCAAGTTGCTGCAAAGGATTGGGGAGAACTGAAGGTACAGGCACTTGGAATGTAGTGTCTTGAGTAGTGGATACAACGGCTCTGAGAACTTGCTGAATGGTAGTCGACAGACCAGCTTCATTGATGGTGCTAGCTGGAGCCTGCAATGTGGCAATGGACATGGTGGAAGTGGATGGGAACATGGCAGTAGTAGCTGTGGGAGTTGATGTAGGCACAGTCGCCATGGTAGTAACCTGAGTGGATGGGAACATTGCAGTGCTAGCTAGAGGCTGTGACATCGAGATGGATGTGGTGGCAGACGGGAACATGGTAGCTATGGGGGTAGGCAGTCCTAAAAGTGTATGGCTGATCTATGGTAGGGTAAATGGCGGAATATTCATTACTGGATTGACTGTGTACCTTGAAATTAAAACCTGTATTGACAGCAGTTGAAGGCCATAACATGACTGGAGATAATGAGGTGGTCCCAATCTCAGAATCACCACTGGAATCTTTGATATCCACTGACATTGTCTTGACCTTGGATTTCTTTGAGCTGCCAGAGAAGAGGCTTGTCAATGACACCCGCTTGCTCAATTTTATACATGACAACTCCAGGAGAGATTCTGGTGCAATGGTACCTTCTTGCTTGACCGTGTCGCTGTCTTCTGCATCACTTTCATGTTGTGGACAGTCTCCCCATTGAGAGTAGTACAATGACATAAATGTGTCGATCTTCCAGTACCCTTCACAGTAGGTAAACACTGGAAATCGAATCTGCATTGAATGGAAGCAGTACTCCTGTGCTGGCTCTACACAGTGCCCCCAAGTTGTTGGCGCCAAGTTGAATTTGCACAGAGTGGACCAGAGGGTGTGCTGATATTCCCGTATGTCCTGCTGAGTTGCACTGTCAATGACAACACCATTCAGGTCCTCGAGAAAACCTGCAGAGCCAGAGTTCTCATTGGATATTGTGCAGAGAAATCCCTTGCCATTCTTGTAGTCTTTTTGATATTCAGCCTTCATCCAATAAACAACATTTGGGAAATCTTTGCGATCAAGAAATGGAGTAGTGTCATGCTCTTGAACATCCTTGAGCAAGGTCATGAACGAGTCCATGGGAGATGGAGATGGGTGGATCTGGTTGGTTATTTCAACTGACATGGGGGCCTGAGTTGAGTTGAGACATGAGAGCAGTTGCTCGAACCACTTCCTGTATTTTTATCAGCAGCAGAATGTTTGGCAGAAGAGAATTCTCACTTAGATAAATGGAGCTCTACTTTGAACCTGCTTACCTTGTCATGGAGCCCTTTGTTTTCACTCTTGAGAATTGAAGAAGTTCTGAAAAGGGCACCACTATCGTTTTCCTGGCTGTGGTGGTGGTACGCATGGTTGGATGAATGCGAAAGAGCAGGATGATGCATTCTTGAGGATGGGAACTTGGAGCCAATTCCAGCATAGTAGTTTGACTCATTGAGTATCTCTTGACCAAAATGACATTTATTCTCTATTTGGGGACTTGAATCTTCAAAACCCCTGCTATGGTACATGCTAGAAGTTTCCCATGAGTCCAAGTTGGATCGATCATCAGAAGAGTTTCTGCTGGGCAGATGGTATCCAGGATGCATGGGTAGGATATGGGAACATTGAGAATAGTTCATCAAGGAGTCATTACAGTAGGGATCTGTACTCATCATAATAGAGGGGCAGAATAACTTGGAGAGAGGACCATATATGCACTTTGCTGACTCAGCAGCATCTCTGAGTCGCCTGACAATTGCTCTCTTTCTCCTCCTTCTCCCATAACCATATCATGTCGTTCACCATCACTCAAGATATCCTGCAAGACCTTCTGTCTGGCTCTCTGACAATTCTTGTTTCTCAAGACAATATAATTGTTTTTAAGGTCAACAATCTGCTTGCCAACTGGCCAACATATGTCATCAAGTATGTTCTGAGCAAGCCAGGACCTGTGGTAACTATGCTACCATCATATCAGAGTACTATCATACCAATGACTACATACTAGAAAATCATTTTTAGATTGAAACACATCAAGAAACATGCTGTTAAAGAGGATAACAAAATCAAGGCTAGCGACAGTGAGTCTGAAGAGGAGAAAGGTACCATTTTTGCCATGGTGGTTCCCAAACCATGCAGCTGGAATGTTCAAGACACTGATATCACCCTCTGACACCCTTCACTGTGAGCACAAATCACTCTTTCATTGACTCACATTCAGATGTTTGTATAGTGACAACGAGAAGCCCAAAGACCAGGATACTAGTAGCAAAGAAGAAGACATCAACTCAGACAATGATGAGACACTCGTTGCAAGTGTTGAGGCAGTTCCTGTTGTCTTTAATGGCATGCTGAAAGAGGTGATCCCATACAAGCACAAGCTCTTTGGTTGTAATGACGTACTCTGGCCACCTGTTTGATGCCCTCAGTATCTACATGTGATCTCCAAAAATGAGTCTGTATCTGACTTTGTGGACCTCAAAACCTTGCCCACCATAGTGAAAGCAATCAGCAATGAAGACTCGGAGGACCAGGAGTAGAAACTGAACTACTGCTCGGACAATGTATTTGTATCACACTATCGTGCACCATGTACTTGTATTTCCAACTACCATTGTCGCACATATAGAAAGATGTCACTTGCTTGAGAAGAAAAGTCCTGCCTAAGCTACAAGTCCCTAGAATCATGTCCATTATTATCAGCATCTTCATCTTCATCTACTTGGCCATCTACATTCTCATCATCTTCGCATGAAATCTGAAAGCCTCCCAGATTTGTTACATCATTGCTGGGCTGCTCGAACATGAAATAATGATCTTCACCATCCACTCAATGTGGATTCATAGAAACAATTTGGTCAATCGAGCTGGCTGGTATCAGAGTGATAGATCTTGCTCCAAGATATTTGCAGGAGTAGAGGGCTCCACTTGACTCTTGAAGAAGGGTAGAATTGGGATTGGAATACAGTGAGATAACTGCAAGAGCGATCAGAAGGGCATTCTGATGTAATTGAACCTGAATAAAGTAATGGGCAACTCTGATGTTGATCTTGCCCTCAAGTGTAAACTAATATTGAGTTAAAACCATCTCTGACTCATGCTATATGCATATCTTTACATTGCAGCACTTTTGTGCATTGGAACAACGTTCCTGTGTGCACCAAAGTCCTCAATACTTTTGACCATTTGGCAGCTGCAAACGTGCCCAGCAACAAACTTTCAAACATCCATCACAGCCAATATATTGGAGATCAGGAGAATCTGAGGCATTGGCTTGAAGCCAATCTTTGATCCAGTTTGACTCGAGCATGGTTATCTCATGGCGGCTGCACTCATGCTTGGGAAGGAGAAGATAACCACCTTCAATCTCATATGATCCCCTGGGTTTCCAAGTGTTTCTTTGGTGAGGGTCAAGGGTTGGGATCATAGTCTTGATAGTATTCACTTGAGCTCATTGGATAGCATGCTGAGTAAGGTTGGCATCACATTGCGGGTGTTGTCATAGCTCCTCTGTGAGGTTACTGATGGTTCATTCCATGGTCCACTGCAAGGCACAGACAAGGGGTCCTTTTGTCTCAACTTCACGACCATAATATGTCAGTGCATGAATGCTTTGATGTACGAAATGAACAAATTCGAGTTTTTGTTGATAATAGAGCTCTTCAAATTCTCTGGTGAACTCGTTGAACAGTTTATCAGCTTCAAGGAACTCGTCGCATGTGATGGAGTGTTGTGTGATTAGATGTATGGCTTGGGCAAGCTTGCAAAAGTTTCGCCAGTACGGAGTGGGAAGAATGTCTTATAGAAGGCCTGGACCCAAACCCCATAGGTAGAGATGGTATTCCCAGGCCTTATATCCACTATTGATCTTCTCTGCAGGATTGCGTGGGGGGCATCCAGATATACTGGGAATGTCAACCACAGCTGCAGCCACCCTCTCACCATCAGCCTTCCAGACCACAGCATTCAAAAGGCCTGTCCATTCCCAGCTTGATTTATGGTCATTTGGATCACAGTCCAGGGTCCCATGCCAGAGGGGAATGAGAAGATCAGGTAGATTCAAAGAGAGCAGGTGCATTACATTGGAACCGAAGCACAGTGGAACACCAAAAGTTCATCCAGCAGGGAAACCAAGGAAAAGACTAGGTTTTGAAATTGCTGTTTGCAGTTATATCTGTTTGTAGTGGGTTTCATTTCAAGATAGCAGAATCTTGGCAAGGTTTTGCATATACATCCCGGACAAACAGGCAAAATGTTGTGGATCAATGTCAGGATGATCTGATCCAGAAACAGAGCTACTTGGACACAAAATGGCAGAATAATAAATTGAACCACCTTCTTTGTGACGTCCCAGCATCCCACAGTACAAGTGGCAACCATTTCGGCCATGGTGACCAACAAGTCCATTGAGATAAGCAAGGCCAGGACCATCTGATATTGCAACAGCGATGAATATATTAGAGGTGTAGAGCTTCTCACGAGTGGCATCCCAGATTGGAAGACCTTCATACTGGGTTGCAGCAATGTGGTGAGAGCCAGGGAACAGGAAAGAGTCAATGTTCTTGGGTTTATTTGGACCAGGGATGACAATGCCAGGAAGGACATACACCTTCTTATATCATGTCTCTGGGGAGTGGTCAAAGATAACCCAGATCAACATCCAGCAATTGGAAACTTTGTTCCGATACAGTTGTGCACCGTTGATTGAAAACATAATGAGAATGTCTTCATCTTTGATGTTGCCTACCATGACAGCCTCTAAGTAGTCTGTACCATTGAAAAAGTTGTTGTATTCATCTTGTTGATGGTCAGGAGCCACAGATAGTTTTTCAAGGATTTTTTGTGTGTGCTCAGAACAATATCACATCTCCTTGGCTCTTGTGGGATCATGGAATGCTGCCTGAAGTTGGGGACCAAGCAGGATTGTTGAGAACTGCTTGCAAGCAGATTTGACCATGTCCTGTGACTCTCAAAGTACATTGGGATCCCACCGAGACTCTCCACATTCAGGGCAGTGTTGAGAATCTGAAAAAGGGCCTGTGAATCCAACACAAGAGTTGATGCACATATCAAAGACAACTGCTTTAACACCCGAAAGGACAGCGATAGCCTCTTTCACTTGATAGAAAGTTGGAAACTGGCTGCTCCCTGTGAGCTCCATGCATATCTTTCAACTTGTTTCGTAATCTCAGTCAGCATTTTGTAGTCCAAGGTATAGTTTGATAGTGGCTTGGAGATTTGGATCTTTGACAAAAAGTGGTTCCATTGCAGGATTCCGCAGGCAATGGACAGCTCGCAGATCAAGGCCATTACTGGGATCATCAATGAATGCTTGCTGAAGAGCACCAATGAACTCCAAGGCAATGCGGAGATCGTCAATCTTGATGTTTGGATAGATCTCTTCCAGTAGAATGGTATCATCATCATCCAAATGGGATGGGTTAGCTGAACCAGACTGCTTCCTGTTGTCTTCTTCAGATTCTGAGACTGGGTTTGTTGTTCCAGTGGTATGTCTGATATGGCCCATGGTGGAAGGACCTAATGCTTGGAAGTCACTTGAGGCATTATGCTGCAGAAGCGGTCATGTCAGGCACAACAGAAACCAGTTCATATGTACCATTTCTGAGGCTGGATCCAGGTCTGGATCATCTTGGATTGCAGGTGAAGTACTTCCTGGCCTGTGATCCTCTCATTCAGTAGATTCAGAGCTCTGACTCAGAGCCACAGTGCTGGATCAGTGGGAGTTTCTTTGTCTGCAGCAATGTCAAGGATTGATACCAGCTTCTTGATGACAGTCCTGGATAGAGGGTGGTGTGGAGGTACCGTTCAGGATGTGATCTTTCTCATGTCAGCGATAGGCAGATCTAGTCACTTCCTTCAACTGGCCACCACAGTGAGCATGGCAATCACAGTAGTACTTCTTCTGGGATTTTTTACTTGTGGACATGTGAACAAATGAAGTTGGCCTTATTGCTATCAGATTGATGGATGTCACAGTGGTATTGGGCTGACTCAGAGACACTGTTCCAATCATAGTACCAAATCCATCATTTTGCATCATTTTGCTGTGAAACAATGTTTCGCCAACCCGAAAAACATAGTCAATTTCCAATATGACTCTGCTTCATAGCCAATTTCACTCGAAAGCTCTTATATTCACTACTAGACACTATCCACTGGGCCAGCACCACAACCATCCTCTACCAACCATGCCCAGCCACTTGTCAGTTTTGGCTGGGTGTCATCCCTTGGATGCCACATGAGAGGCTAGTGAATGAAACTGGATTATAATCATTAAAGTAGAAGGAAGACTTCTCTTTGAGAGGAAACTCTCTGATCAAACGACCAGGTAACGATTGTCCCATGACTAACCCTCCTAACATAAAGGTAGTCTTCTTCTTCTTCTTCAGCTTGGTGATCCTACCAGCTATATCCATACTCTCCAAAGGATCAGAGGGAGAGATGGTGGGAATGAAAGGACTGGTGGACAGCAGATTGCATGTCTGGCGAAATGTCCATTGAATCATCTGATGGTCCATCCTATCCATGTTCAGCAACATCAGAATTAAAGCCTTGATGCTCAACTTCCATTGAAGCAGGTTTGAAAATTGGAACCTCTTCTGGTGTTTCATCTATCTGAACAAAAAGCCATCCAAAATCTGCTTCATCCATCCCATACATTGGGTCAGGGTTAGAGTTAGTAAATTGGTTTACCATTGACACCTGAGCAGATGCTTTGCCTTTGCCTTTCTTATCAGCATTGCACTGATTGTACCATCCTCTCTTCTCATTATTCGAGTGTCTTTTCTTCTTTGGGTTTCTCCCAGAAGATGAAGGTTGGCCTGACAACTACTGATTAGGCTGTCATTGGTTCTTCCACTTGTTCTGCTGTGGAGGGCCATGATGAATGATGTTCATCCTGATTAAAGACAAGAATGAGGAAGATGGATGAGGAGGGGGCACTTACACATGAGTGATGTGTGAAGAAAGAGGGCGAAGTTTTGAGCTTCAAAGATCTACTTTTTGAAGGATGGCTTGAATGTTGTTGTCCACAGTGAAGTTGTCTTTATGAGTGGTATGGATGAGGGTAGATCAAAGTGTTTCAAAATCATCAGGGAGTTGTGCCAGTATGAACATAGCCTGAAGAGATTCAGGTAGTACAAGGCCTGTGTTGAGCATGCCTGTAAAATACTGCTGTATTTCTGAAATGTCTTCTTATGCATATTGGATTCTAATGCAAGTGTGAAGAACCTTATGCAGCCAGTAGAACTACCCTGTGATGCCTTTTGAGGCAAAACGATCAGACAGAAGTTCCCAAAAGTGGTAGGCTTTTGACTCTAGGTAGGTTGTCTGAACAGGTGTGGCTGTGGTCTTGGAATTCCGTCCAGGTAGTTGGTGTGGTAGTAGACAATTGATCGTTTACAGTGATGGAAAGGAAGCCTAGAATTATTGAATCTGTGGCCTTCTAAGCTGCTTCATCTGTAGCAGTGGTCCTCTGTATTGATCTAAGGGTTCCATCTATGAAATCTTGTCCACATATCAAGGCTAAGATGCCTTGAACTCAGCACTCCAAATGGAATAGTTCTTCTATCCATTGTTATACTTGGCCCAGGTAGGGACGAGCGCAGCCTTGAAAGACTAGGTCGAAGGTTCAAAGAGATAGCATGCACTTAATGATAGCACGAAGTCCAAGGAGGATGTTCCACTTTAGAGTGTGGAAACAGACTTGGTCAAAGGTTCAAGGGTTCTATGGTTCAAGGGTTCAGAGATTCAAGGCAACTGGAGTTTAAGCCAGAAGGAGCTAAGACAGATAGATGTAATTTGAGGAGATCTAAGCTAAGGTACAAAGGATAGATGTTGTGGATTTATATACCCAGTTACAAGGTTAAGGGTAGGCATAGTTAGGGCAGGTACAGAGAGTCATAGAATGGAATGGAAGGCAGAGGAAGTAGTCACTGACAAAGCAAGTGAGATAACTGATAATGGATGGGTAGGTGTGGATGAGTCAGTGACAAAAAGAAATAATGTCCAAGATTGAGAATTGAACTGGCGAGTTCGGTACGAGTACAAGTGTAAAAGCATAAGAAGAAAGAAAAGGAGAAAGGGAAAAAGAACAAGTTGTAACATTACCCCTGTGTTAGACCTGAGACCATGTCAAAAGGCACTTAGAGGCTGGAGCATGAGTATCCCAGCGAACCAGTAATGTTAGTGTAACCAGTTTCATCAATGACATCATCCAATTCTGGGGAAGAGGTAGAGTGCCTGGGAGAGGCAGACCTGCAAGGAGGAGGAATAGGGAGACCTCGTCCTGAGTTGGTGGATCAATAAGAACAGGAGGAATGAGAAGAATGGGAAGAACTGGAGGAGGTGTTGGAACCTCGGTAGGGAGTATGAAATGAGTCATGTGTGGGTGTTCCTTGGGAATGACCAGAGATACAAGTAGCTAGGAGTTGGTGTCCTGGGGGACAAGTGGCAGAGAGCTGACTGAGGAGAGTGGGATGGTGGGTGGTGATGGGACAATTTGCCTGGCTATGTCCTGGGGCCCATTGGCAACAGCCCATGATAGGGCATTGATATACTGGACAGTTGTGGCGAATGTGCCTGAGGCGGTGGCATTGAAAGCAAGCATCATAGTATCTCAGGTTGGAGGGAAGAAGGGGGGTGGTGCAGAGGTGGCTATAGCATAACTGACTCTGATGGTTATGGGTACTTTCAGCCTCATTCACGGCATGGAGTTCCTCAGGAGATAGGGCGGATGATGAGGCAGATGGGGTGGATGGAGAATGTGCTGAATGGTAAGGGGGGGATGAGGAACTGTTGTCATTGTGTTGTAAAGGATAGGTTCCGGTGTTGGCAAGCCTGGAAGCAGCAAGTTTGACGGCATATCTGTCAACATCCTGGAGGAATTCTCTGAACTCCATCTGGTACATTACTTGGTGGAGTTCATGTAATATGTTCTGTTGGGTAGACAGTACCCAGTTACAATCCATGCAGTCTGTGGAGAAAGCAGTGATCTTGTTGGTGATGAGGGAGAGGTGCAGGGTCTGATGGAATGCCTTGTATAAGGCTAGGAAGGTGGAGTTCATATTGAGGTGGGAGTCAATGGAAATTGCCATGCCAGTATTGCAGATGTAGCAAGAGATGTTGTTTATGTAGTGAGGGGAAGGGGTTCCATCTCTGACACCATTGGCATAAATGGGGATGTTGACAGTGAGGATAGGTCTTGGGCTAGGTACAGGGGGGGAGTAAAGCGAACAGAGGGAGAAGTAACGGAGGACTGGGAAATAGGATAGGCAATGGAATTAGACATGGTAACAGTTTCATCAGGAGTGACATGGAAGGTAACATTGTGGGTGGGTGGTTCAATGGTATTGATGGGGTTAGAGCCCCATCTGGGGTCAGCGAGTGTGGAAGTAGGGGAAGATGGGGTAGATGGAGTCGAAGCAGTAACTGAAGATTTGGAGATAAAAGAGGTCTGTTGGGAGGACATGGTGTTTGCGATGGGAGAGCTATGGAGGGGAGAAGATGGAGGGGTGGAGCTTTTTATAATCTAGGAGGGCAGACTTTGTGTTATTCAAGTTCCATTCTGGGGTCCAAGAGTCTTCTTCCATGGAGTAGCCCTTCCATCAGATCAGGAACATGTGGCGAGAAGGAGGGCTGTGGTGGCAAAGGATCTTCTCTATTTCATACTCTTCTTCTCCTTGGATAAGGTCAGGTGGTGGAGATGGGAAGTTTGGGCCATGTACACTATTTTCGCGGTAGGGCAATAGGAGAGAAGCATGGAAGACAGGATGAATTTTCCAGGTTTTTGGAAGACAGAGTTGGTAAGTGAGGGGGGATAAGACCTTGGTGATGACAAAGGGTCCTTCTCACTTCAGATCAAACTTTGGAGTGGGAGAGTGACGTTTCAGGTTCTTCGCTTCTAACCACACTTTGTCTCCCTTAGAGAATGGGATGAAACCTCGATTTCCTCGAGCTGCCATTACCTGGCAAGTGAGTTCATGGGCAGCGAGAGCTTCATTTCTTGCAGCCGTGAGTTCTTTGAGGTGGGATTCTACAGCAGGGAGATGGGAGTCAGGTATGATGGTGGGAAGGGCATGGGGTTCATATTCCATCATGAGATAAAACAGAGATTGGTTGGTTACTGAATGAATGTGATGATTATGAGCAAATTCAGCATGGGTCATGTGTTTGCACCAAGAGGCAGGGTTATTTCCACAATAGATATGCAGATAGGTTTCAACTTCCTGATTTACATGTTCTGTTTCACCATCCATTTGAGGATGATAAGCGGTGGAGAGGGCAAGGTCATAGTTCAGGTTTTTTTTGCAAAGGCAGAAGCAAATTGGGGGCCTTGGTTGGAGATAATTTTGTCATATAGCCCAAAGTGTTTGTAAACCTTGTGGAAGAAGAGCATGGCAATGCCTTGGGCAGAGACAGTTTTCTTTGCGGGACAAAGAATTACCCCCTTAGTAAGGCCATGGTCAACCACAACCAAAAGGGAATTGAAGCCAGTGGAAGGGGAAAGGTCAGTGATGAGATCACAAGAGATCTGCTGGAACGGGCAAGAGGCCAAGGAACGGATCAGAGAAGTAGAGGGGATGGTGGGATGGGTGTTCACTTTAGCTTGTTGGTAGGAGGAGCATCCTTCCATGTATTTGTGAATAAACTGTGCAAGACCAGGCCACCAAAACTCAGCAGCAACAAGTTGCCAGGTTTTGAGATAGCCAGGGTGACCAGCAGAAGCATGATCATGGAGTGGGATATAATGGAGTAGCAAAGGGATTTGTCAGGGGGAATGTAGGCATGACCTTGGTAGGTGAGGACACCTTTGTCAAAGGCCCAATCAGACAATGTAGAACAGAATGCAGGGGGTACTGATCTGTCAAGTGCGTGCAGAGCATTCAGAATGAGGGGATCATCCTTGGAGGAGGATGAGACCTTCTGATGCAAAGCAGTGTTGATGACACAGACAAAAAGGGTATCTGAGAGGAGTACAGTTCCTGTGTTATCTGGGGTGTCAGGATGGAGGTCAGGGCAGCAAGATAGGACATTGGGACTGGCAAAAAGACAGCCCGGGACATGGATCATTTTTAGGTCAAAGTCCATGAGGTCTAGAAGTCAACGTGCTTGACATCAGTTGAGGTTCTGGGCCTGGCGGAAGTACATGAGATTTTTGTGATCAGTGAAGACCTGGACAGGAAAGGGGGAGCCATGAAGGTAGTGATGCCATGCTTTTAAGAGCTCAGATGATAGCTAGAAGTTCGCAGTCATAGATATCATAGTTTCATTCTGCAGGAGAAAATGAAGTAGAGAGATAGGAACAGGGGTGCCAATCGCCGTTGACATCAGTCTGCAAAAGAATAGCTCCCAAGGTGTATTTCAAAGCATCAGTAGTGATTGCGAAGGGAGCAGAGGGATCGGGGAGATGAAGGACTGGTTTGGAGAGAAATAGTTCCTTTAGAGCATCAAAGGATTTTTGGCAAGCTTCTGTCCAGTTCCATTCAGAGTTCTTTTTGGTGAGATGAATGAGGGGACATGCAACAGTGGAATAATCAGAGATAAATCAGAGATAAAAATTGGCAAAAGCCAAGGAATGAGCGGACTTTCTTTACTTTAGTTGGGGTGGGCCAATTGGTGATTCCTTTGAGTTTGATGGGGTCCATAGTGAGTTGTCCAGGTTTGATGATCATTCCTAGATATTCTACTTCTTTGACTGTGAAGGAACATTTTTCAAGCTTCAGGTGAAGATCAAGTTCTTCCATTTGTTGTAGAACTTGTTTGGTTTGTTCAACATGAGTGGCCTCATCTGGGGAGAAGATGAGGAGATCGTCCATGTAAATGATGAGCCATCATTCAGAGATCATGTCATGGAATAAGTCATTCATGAATTGTTGGAAGGTTGTAGGGGAGTTTGTGAGACCAAAGAACATGACCAGGGGTTTAAAGGGTTCTTTTTGAGTGATGAACACTCCTTTCCATTGGTGTCTGTCTTTGATTTGGACATTGTTATATCCCCATCATACATCAAACTTGGTGAAGACCTTAGCATCTTTAAGTTTGTCAATGAGGTTGGAGATCAGGGGGAGTGGGTAGGCATCGTGAACAGTATGTTTGTTGAGGTATCGGTAATCTTGACAGGGACAAAGCTTTCCATCCTTCTTGTTGACAAAGAAGAATGGTGAGGCTTGAGGGAGTTGGAGGGTCAAATCTTTCCAGCATGGAGATTTTCCCAACCTTGGGCATGAAGGAGTTGTCAAGGGTCATATGGGTGAGAGGGTGGAAGGTGGTCTGCAGTTTCTTTAGAGAACATTGAGGAATATTTCTCATATTCAGGGGGAAGTGAAACTGTGGGTTTTGCCTTTTTGGTGGCCATGGCAAGTTTGATGGCAGTGGTGAGTTTCACAATGATGGGGGAGCCTAGAGGAATGAAACGAGAACCACAGCGGATGATGTGGTTGATGGTATATGCTTCCTTAGTGTGTTGACAAAAGTGAAATTCAGTTTCATATTTGAGGTATTCATAGAGGCATGTGTCATGTACTGCATGGACATTAAGATGTTGAAGGGGTTGGGGAGGGAGTTCAGGGATTCTATGGGATTGTTGGTTCATGGTGCAAGTTTGGTAGAGTTCTGAGGATTCATCAGATGGTTCAGAGATGGAGATAGTTTGGCAAGCCCAGTCAATGGTAGGGTTGGTTTTTCGAAGCCAGGGTAGTCCTAGGATAACATTTTCATTTCCACAGTGCATGACATAGAAGAGGATCTTGTAAGTGATTCCTTCAATATCAATGAATAGGGTAGTAGTGAAGCGGATAGCTCCTCTCTTGTTTGTGGATTGGTCCACGTTTCATATGGGAATGGGTTCAGGGAGTTTCTCAGTGGGGAGTTTGTGTTTATGAGCAAAGTCCCAGTCAATGCATGATATGTCAGCACCACTGTCAATCAGGGCACAAGTGTCAACAACTTTGGTAATGCAATCTGGATTGATAAGCTGAATGGGGAGTTTCATTGCTTTTGAGGAGGGAGATATAACTACAGAAGTGCATGTAAGGGGAGGAGATGAAACGACCAGAACCCACCTAAGGGTCTAGTGTTTGTAGTCACAAGAGTACTAAGGAGGATGTTCTGGGAAAACTCCAAGAGAACAAGACTAAGAAGTCTTGTACTACTTGGCTTTAATATTTATACTACTAGTACATGTGCACAAACCGTGCAGTGCTTATCTACAGATACTATACTTGTATTACTAGGTCAGAGACTGGGAAACATGAGGCGACATGAGGAGAGTGTTCACTGGAGGATAAGCATACCTGTGCGGACATATGTTGGATAGGGGTATGAGGTGTGCATGAGGCACATCTTATGTTATTCTAGAGCTCATTACTGCAAGATCAATATCATGGGAGAATGTTGGGCTTTGTGGGAATTTTGTGCAAGTGAGCAAACATAGGGGCTATTGTAGTATCTGGTGAATTGTGAGTGAATGAGCATTAGGAAAAATAGGAAAAAATAGGGAAAAATAGGGGCTTTTGTAACACTACCCCCCTCCTACAATCAGTCATCCTGATTGATTAAGGACTTGTCAAACGGCCATTGCATCACAGCATGCCATGTGCGCAAGGACCACTGCTGCTCAGCATCAGTGAGGAGAGTGGGTGGCCAAAAGAAAGTAAAGGGACGCAGATTGTCCCAAGATCAAGCACCATGCAGCCAGCCAGTTTCATCAAAGTCATTTGAGAAGTCTGCTGCTCAATCAGCATCACCCCAGGCATTGGAAGCTGGAGGAGTATCGAGATCAGGGATAGTCCCCTCCTGCGATCCCCATAAAGAGTGAGTGTTGTGCATAGTAAATACCTCACTGTTATTTTCATAAACCATGTTCCAAAGGTCATCCTGGGAAGTAGGCACATGATCCCAAGAAGGCCCAGGTGCACCAGCCCAATTGCTGGTCAGATCGTCATGCGTATCAATGTAGTCATCCAGATAGCGAATGACAGTAGGATTGTTTTCATAATATTCCTGAATTTCTGCAGGATCACTGAAGCATGTGGGACAGCGATATAATAAGCCAGGCATATTGATAACCCACTTAAAATGACAAGGATCAGCATAGGTCAGGGTGCAATAGAAGAGAGCAAGCGAGGTGGCAAAGAATATCATTGTGGGAGCAAGGCTCAATCAGAAGGATGAGGATAAGCATGTTAGTAACCCTGTCACACCCCAGGGGTTCAATCGATGTCAAGTCAATCGAATGGAAGACGATTTTCAGGAACTTTGGGTATGGGCTTGCCACAATGTTTGAACAAATCAAAGAATTCAAATGATGTCATCTGAAGCTGTCGAGGGGCATTCAGATGAGTGGAGTGGAACTCAGCAATAGCTGTCTTTGCATTAGACAGATTAGATTCTGGTTCCCAAGTGCGATCCTCTTCAGAATATCCCTGCCAATGGATGAGAAACTCAAGGCGATGATCTTTCCATCTAGAGTCAGCAATATAGTTGACTTCAAATTCAACATCCCGTTCTTCGGTGACCTCCACTGGACCAGGCCGGAATGTGGGTTGACCATCAAGGTGGTCCTTGTAAGGCTTAACATGAGAGATATTCACGACTGGATGAATTCTCATAGTTTTTGGTAAGTGCAGCTTAACTGTGTTTGGTCTGATTAGATCCAGGATTTCATAAGGTCCAATCCATTTTTCTGAGAGCTTCTTAGAAGCATGAGTTAATTTCAAATGTTCAGTAGATAGCCAAACTTTATCCAATTTGGAATAAGTAGGCACAACAGATCTGTGTTTATCGGCTTGAACTTTCATTTGTTGTTGTGCAGCAGCAAGATTAGACTTTGTCTGATCAATGGTTTGAGTGATGTTTTTAATGAACTGTTCAGCAGCTGGTGCTTTAGTAGGGTGTTGCTCAAAGCCAATATGAGGTTCATAGGTGTGAGTAACAGAAAAAGGGGTTTTCTGAGTAGAAGTCTGACATTTAGAGTTGTAAGAAAATTGTGCAAGCAGCAGCCAATTAACCCAGTCATCTTGCTTTTTGGAAGTGAATAAATGAAGGTATTGTTGCAAATCTCTGTTCATGCGTTCAGTTTGTCCATCAGTTTGTGGATGGAATGCAGTCAATAATTTTGGTTTTATTTCTAATCATTTACACAAGTCCTACATTACCTGTGAAGCAAACTGTGGTCCACAATTGGATATGATTGTGTGCAGGAGGCCATGTTGTTTCCAAACATTGGTCATATACAATTTAGCTGTTTCTAGAGCAGAGATGGCTTTATTACAGGGGATGAATTTGACTTCCTTGGAGAATCGGTCAACAACCACTAGGATTGAATTGAATCCATTGCAAAGGGGAAGATTGGTAGTGAAATCTACTGAAAGATCTTGCCAAGGGCCATCGGGTATAGGCAGGGGTTGTAACCTTCCTGCAGGTGCAATATTTTGTCCCTTGAATCTAGCACAGCGGTCACAGCGTGAAACATAGTCCTTGACTAATGTACTCAGTCCGGGCCAGGTGTAACTTCGTTGAATCAATTCTAATGTTTTCTCTGCTCCTGGATGTCCTGCAAGTGGAGTATCATGGTGTAATCAAAGAATTTCCATCCAGAGATCATCCTGATCTGGTACGAAGATTTTGTTATTTTCGTCTGCTAGCAAATCTTTTTGCTCCTTACAGACTTGATTATTCCTGCATATTTCTGTTATGTCGGTATTGCTTAGTGCTTGGGTAGCTTTTCTGATCCGATTTTGAATAACATCGGCATCAGTTTCCAGGTGAATACTGTGACAAATAGTTGACAAACAGTTGACAAACGTTTGATGAACATTTGATGAACATTTGATGAATGGTTGATGAATGGTTGGTTGGGTATAACTAATACTCCTTTATTGTCATTTTCCTTTCCTTCAGCATGATCTTCTCCATGAGAGAGAGCATCTGCTTTACCCATAGAGGTTCCTGGTTTGTGTAACCACTTAAAGTTAAACCGTGATAAATATTGAGCCCATTGGGCTTGTCAGCGATTGAGATTTTGTCGGACCATGAACCATTGAAGGTTCTCATGGTCATTCCATATTTCAAATTTGAATTGAGCTCCTTCTAGATAGTGATGCCAGAGTTCCAAAGCTCTGATGACACTTAGCATTTTTTAATCTGCAATTGGATAATTGCGTTCCTCTGGTGACATAGAATGGGAGGAGTAGGCAACTGGATGCCATTTGTCATTGATTTCAATAGAGAGCACAGCTCCTATGGCAAAGTCTGAGGCATTACATTCTAGGCGGAATGTTTTATCATTGTTAGGAAATGCGAGAATAGGAGCAGTGGTGAATCTTTTCTTAAGCGTTTCAAACACTTTTTGTTGAGAGTCAGTCCATTTAAAGGGATTGTCTTTCTTGGTAAGATCATTGAGAGGGCGAGCAATTTGTGCATAGTTCTCAATGAACCTTTGATAAAAGTTAGTGAGACCTAAGAAACTGCGGACTTGTTTAACAGTTGTAGGCATAGGCCATTCAATAACTGCTTTGACTTTATCTTCATCCATGCGGATACCATTAGGGGTAATAGTCACCCCTAGGAATTTGACTTCTTTAACCCTAAAGAAACATTTTTCTGGTTTGACGAATAAATCATTTTCTTCTAAGCAATGTAGTACCTCAAGTACTATTCAATTGTGTTCCTTTTGGTCATCTGTTTTGGTGAAGATCATTAGATCATCAATGTAAATGACACAGATATTTTCCATGTCAGAGAAAATGTCATTCATCATTGTTTGAAAGGTGGTGGGAGAATTGCATAAACCGAAGAACATTACTAGGGGTTCAAAGGCTCCTTGATGACAGACGAAAGCGGCTTTCCATTCATCTCCTTCTTTGATGTGTACATTATTGTATCCCCAGTGGAGATCCATCTTCGTAAATAGTTTAGCTCCTTTAAGCTTGTCAATGAGCTGGGAGATAAGTGGTAGTGGATAATTATTATTGATAGTATGTTCATTGAGATATTGATAATCTTGAACCATACGTTTCTTTCCATCCTTCTTTGGTACGAAGAAGACAGGAGAAGTTTGAGGTGATTTGAAAGGTCTAATGTATTCTTTGTATAGTTGATCATCTATGAAGTCACTAACTTCCTGCTGTTCAATCAGTGACAAAGGTATCAGGCATCCTTTCTTAGGTACAAAGGATTCTTTGAGGTCAATAGTATGATCCCAATGCTTTCTAATGGGCATTTGCTTAGATTCTTTCTTTGCGAAGATGTGGAGATATTTATGGTATTCTTTAGGAACTAGATCTGTGGCTTTGGGATCTTACTTATGTGTTTGTTCTGACTTGGCAGCATTAATCTGGACAAGTAGAATGCGCTCTTCTTTCTCGATAGTTCTTAGGAACAAGCCTTTTGATTTTTCTTGACAGAATACAGGGCAGTGCATCATCTGGATGGTTCCTGTTTCCCAATTGATTTCTGGGTTATGGTGTTTAAGCCATGTATAACCAAGGATCATTTGGTGTTTGCCTAAGTCGGTTACTTCGGCAATTGTTTTTTCTTGATGCCTGAGATAGTTAATCATTAACTCGGCATAAGGTGTTAGACTTCCAGCAGAGTTATGTGTTCCATTGACATTAAATACTGGGATTGGACGATCTAGGGGTTTAAGGGGAATATGATTTTTGATAGCCCAATCTTTATCAATGAATGTTGTGTTGGCTCCCGAGTCCAACAGAGCGAGAATGTTAATGGAGTGTCTGGAACTTAATTTAACAGAGATAGATAGAATAAGTTCCTTGACTGAATTGCCTTGGACTTTAGCAATTTCGGGAAGCATTTCTTCTATGTCTGCTTCAGACAAGAAAGAGTACATTTGTCGAATGTCAATGTGCTTCTGTTCAATAGTGGATGGCGTTATGTGTAACGAGTTCACTTCAACTACTTCTGGTAAAGTTATTTGATCTGGGTTTGCTAGTTCATTGTTAGAGGAATGAAGCACCAGTATGAAGTTCTGGCCAAGCTCTGAATCAAATGAAGACCCCCCTAGACTTAAATATATAAATGAGGAAATTTCGGAACTTGCGAGGTGAGATGCAGTTTGTTTGCCCAGTTCATTCAAACTGCTTTGCCTTTTCCCTTAGAGTCAGATGGCATGGATTGGAAAAGTGCGTGGACTTCATCAAAGGTCATTCCTTGACAAGCACGAGGTAAAGATTCTTGCATTTGATCCCATGATTGAGCTGGTTCAGCAGTGGTAGCACAAATAGCTCTTTCTTTACTGCATGTGGGTTTGTGTTGTCCTCTGGACCAATTGCAATGCCCACAGTGGGAGTTAGGTTTCTTACAATCTTTGGCGAAGTGTCTATGACCTCCACAGTTGAAGCAACTAGATTCAGATGACTTCTTTGGGGGTCACTGTTTGTGAGATTTCTTGGTGAAATTGAGGTCAAGGTAGTCAGAGTCAGAGAGAGAGTTGTTATCAAGGAGACCAATGTTCATTGTGTCACTGTGATATGACTTCTTTTCTGATCAGCCAAGGATAAGTCCAATTGACTCTTGGGTGGATCCAATCTTGGATACTATTTCGACATAAGGGCCAATGTCCATCTGTCTCTTTTCTTCTCTAGTGATTTGTACGAGAATGGAGGGTCTCATAGCCCTTTCGAGTATGGCATAGGCATGTGCTCCATCAATGCCTGCCATATTGTATAGGGATTCAAACTTAGTAATGAATGGACCCGTTTTCAAATCTCCTTGGTGGAACTTGTTAAGTTCCATAAGAGCCAAGTCTTTCTGATTCGCATGTCTAAAGAACTTGGGTAGTTCTTCTTCAAGGTTATGCCATAAGTAGATAGGTCCTCGAGCCAGTCGAGTTTCAGCAAACTTTCCTGCAGTGGGTCCTTTGAGTTGTGATAGGACTGCTTGGACCACAGTGTAGGAACCAGGTGGTATAGCAGTAGCATTTAAGCGTAGCCATGCTTGTATCTTAGCCCACCATTCATCAAACTTGGCGCGGCTTCCATCATAATCTCCTGGATCTGCGAAGATCTCAACCTTTTGGATATATCCTTTTCCAGCACCGGAAGATCCTGTAGCAGCCCTGGCGGTTTCTAGATCAGTAAGTTGATCTCTTGGATCACTATTATCTTGTTCAAGGACAGAGACTTTTGTTTTCAGGCGAATAGTGTCTGTTCTGAGGTTGTCACAAGCAAGAAGTGTAGTGGAAAGCATATTGACGATCAAGTCCCATCTATCTTGTATAGAAGACATACTAGTGTGGGCAAGAGTGGTTCGTAACTCGGCAAATAGATTGGTGATTGCGGACATGATGAATCAGGCAGGGTAATTAAAGTTTTCTTCTGATTCGGAGGCGGAATCTGGGTGATCAGCTAGGACAGATTCTCCTGCTTGTAGTTCTTCTACTAGTTCAGCATGAGCGGTTGTTACCATATACAGTGCAGATCCTGATGGTGTATTAAAAGTGAAGTGATGAGGAGTTGTGTGATCTAGAAAATTCTGGTGAACAGGAGCAGATACCCTTATTGGTGGTAATGGAAGATTTTCTTCAGCAGCAGCTTCTTGTTCAACTAGTGTGGCTTCCTGAGCAGCACGGATGCATTGCTGGTTAATGAACTGGAGATGAAGAGTTCTTCTTCTCTGTGCAAAGTTCCTTCCTCTGTCCACTCTTTCAAGATGTCTTACTTGTTCCTGGTTTCTAGGCTCAGGGTTCACAGTGCATGGTATGATGTTTTCAGGAGTCTCATTTATTGTGAAGAGAGAGTGAATATGGCTAATATGGATTGTAATGACGAGGTGGCCTAAGAGATGAGTGGGGTCAGAGTGTACTAGGGCGATAGCCAGTAGTACTATCAGGGATGCAGTACCAGCAAGGTAGATTAGGAATATGAGGAACAGAGGTAGGATGTCTCTCTCTAATCCGTACCCATTCCCTGATATGATCTGTGGCCTGTTGTACCTGTTGTCAGACAATCTCAATCCTTCTAAGATCTCTGGACTGGTCGACACCCAGCTGAATCCCTTCGCATATAACTCTATGGATCCTTTCAGTTTCACTCTCTCTATGCGAAACGTGAGAACTGTTTCAGTAAGGTTGAAAATGATGGGCAGATCTGTTGGTGAGTGCGGTGTGGATTGGTTCCCAATCTATGGGTTGCGGTAACTCAGATGGTGCCTGTAAGGGGGTACTAGGGTTGTAGGTTGGAGATCCGAGTGGTGGATAAACGATCTCCTGATCTGCTAGTGTTGGGGTTAGATGGTATTCAGTGTTTACTGCATTGCTTCATGCTAACTGACCTGGTAAGTCAGTGGTGTTGATAGTCGAGGCCCAGTAACAAGTGCTGGGGGCGTCCTCGGGTGCTAGAGTGGTCTTGTTGACCAGTGTCCTATAGCCCTGATCTAGGCTGCTATCATAGTCAGGTAACTCGTCCCATTCCTGTATATGGACTCGTCAGTCCTAATCTGTACTCAACTAGTGACTAGTTGATTGGTACCTGTAGGTATGTCTTGGCCCTTCCTATCTGTGCCTCGTAGTCCAAGGGGTTGTACTTGTTAGGGTCGTACAATCCCGAGCTGACTGCTATCTCTGGGACTAGCCCAAAGATGTTCAGGAAAGTGACGTCGGTGGAGGGTCCAGCAAATGGACCTGAGGGCAGAGATGCCAGTGGGGGAAGGCCTGTCCTTCCTGTGACTGCATACGCATAGATGTTGGAGATCCGATAGTAAGGCACTACCAGAGTGCAGGGTTAATAGCGGAGCGAGCGCGGCCTATCAATAACCTACTTGGTTCTAGCGATCTTGATAAGTGGTGATAAGATGGTGATGGGGGTCCTGGAGCAGTTAGCTAGACTGTGGTGGTTAGTATAGTCTTGTTCTAATGAAACGACCAGAACCCACCTAAGGGTCTAGTGTTTGTAGTCACAAGAGTACTAAGGAGGATGTTCTGGGAAAACTCCAAGAGAACAAGACTAAGGAGTCTTGTACTACTTGGCTTTAGTATTTATACTACTAGTACATGTGCACAGACCGTGCAGTGCTTATCTACAGATACTATACTTGTATTACTAGGTCAGAGACTGGGAAACATGAGGTGACATGAGGAGAGTGTTCACTGGAGGATAAGCATACCTGTGCAGGCATGTGTTGGATAGGGGCATGAGGTGTGCATGAGGCACATCTTATGTTATTCTAAATAGGGGCTTTTGTAACAGGAGAGACTTGTGTTGAACAAGTTCTCCTTTTCAAAAATCCCAGGAGAAGTGAACCTTTCATATGGCCACTTCATCATCATCATCATTGTCTTCAATCTCTTTTAACTCAGGGAGATCATTAATGGAGACTTTCTGGACCTCCTTTCCCTTTCGTCCAGTGGAGGGAAAGTGAGGACATTCATTGCTAAGATGTCTGCTTTCTCAGCAGCAAAAGCAAAGTCCTTTCTTGATGCATCGCTTTCACTTTTCTGGAGTGAGCTTGACGACACAGACTGCATCTACATCCATGGCATTGAGGTCTCTAGTAGGAGTGGGAGCAGGGGTATTTTAGGAGCAGTAGGGGTCTTGAGATCCTCCAGTGTGAAGGCGGGCAACCTCCCTGGCTCTTTCAGACTGGGTATGGAAGTGGGAGGCTTTCTTGTACCACTCCTTGGCTGTAGTGGGGGGAGTATCCATGGAGTATATGCGGCGCATCAGGGGTTCAGGGAGTCCTATGGAGTAGAATCCAATTAGGACATTTTCATCAGTGATATTGGCAAGAGTGGCATTGCTGATGAAGCTAGCAGTGTAGGCGGCGAGGGTGGGGAAATATTCTCCCTTCTTTTTGGGATGAGGGTTCATGTGGGTATTGGATAGCCAAGAGATGGCATTGGCAATGGTGTCCTTGAGTATGAAGGACTTCTTGAATGATGTGCAGAAGTTGACAAAGGTTCCAAAGGTAATGGAGGTAGTAGTAACCACTTGCTGTCTGAAGGTATTTGCCCAGACCAAGGCAGATCCTTTTGTCATATATGAGAGAGCAAAGGCAATTTGTTTGTCATTGGTGTCATAGACTGATTCATTTACCTTGAGGTAGAAATGAACAGTGTTCAGCCATTGGTTGGCTGTTTCTGGGGATCCATCAAAGGGTTTGGGATTACCAAGGTGGAGTTCGGTGGGTTTAGTGGTCATTGGGTTATGAGGTGGTGACAGAAGAGGAGGGGTTTTAAAGATTCATCTGGTGAGGGTGATAGGTGTAGAAGAGGGGGGGGTGAGGACATGAGGAATGGAAAGGGAGGCAGAGAGCTGGTGGGAGAGGTCTAAGGTATCATCATCCTCCTGTTGGGAGGGAAGGGTGAGGTCTGGGTCAAGAGAGGAGTGTTCATCATCAGACAAAGGTTCAGAGGGTTTAGAGGGTTCTTGGGGGGACCGGTTTCAAGGTAATTCCCAGAGGAATGTGGGGAGTTGAGGTTGTTGAGCAATGGTGAAGCAGAGCTACAGTAATGGTAGCCACGAAAGGTAGCTTAGATCTTTTATTATGCTTGGCCTGAGTAGGGACGAGCGCAGCCTCGAAAGACTAGGTTGAAGGTTCAAAGAGATAGCATGTACTTAATGGTAGCACAAAGTCCAAGGAGGATGTTCCACTTTAGAGTGGGAATAGACTTGATCAAAAATTCAAGGGTTCTAGGGTTCAAGGGTTCAGAGATTCAAGGCAACTGGAGTTTAAGCCAGAAGGAGCTAAGACAGATAGATGTGAGGAGATCTAAGCTAAGGTACAAAGGATAGATGTCATGGGTTTATATACCCAGTTACAAGGTTAAGGGTAGGCATAGTTAGGGTAGGTACAGAGAGTCATAGAATGGAATGGAAGGCAGAGGAAGTAGTCACTGACAAAGCAAGTGAGATAACTGATAATGGATGGGTAGGTGTGGATGAGTCAGTGACAAAAAGAAATAATATCCAAGATTGAGAATTGAACTGGCGAGTTCGGTATGAGTGCAATATAAAAGCATAAGAAGAAAAAAAAGAAGAAAGGGAAAAAGAACAAGTTGTAACATCCATCAAGAACTGGAATGCAACTAAGGAGAGATGTACCATCATTGAGAGTATCAGTTCCACAACCATGTTGTCAAATCCCAGTGCTCAAGAAATATACATTGCCCATGTCCAATCCTGATCCATTACAAGAGAGAACATCTCCAAACTTCACCAGCAATGGCAGCAGCATGACGAGATGGTCTGCCTTCATCCTGTTCTCCATAGAGTCTGTGGAGGCAAGCCTCTCACATCTCAGGGAGGGTTGAATGCTTCCTAATCTACTGTTGAAGCCTGTGTTGGACAGGGTTTGCAGATCTCCAGCTTTTGTGAAGGTACTTATTGAAATTGTAATTCAAGTACCACTGAGTTAGAGTAGGAGCCAATTGCCTAGTGAGTTGGTTATACCAATCAATGGGATCACCGATGTAAATGTTCGGGAAGAGATAATCAAGAAGAACTTCATGAACATCATGAGAATGGTAGATGTCTTCAGGATCAAATTGAGAAAGAGGAGGAAAGAGATCTCTGTGAAGAACTTCATGACCTTGGAGACAAACTAATGCAAGTGGGGTAGAAATATAAGTCTCAGAGGGGAAAGCCTATCCGGCACCAGCATAAGCAGAGGAAAGAGATTCATCCTTGAACATGAATGAACATGCAAGAATAGAATCATCCTGGAGAGAAGTCTTGGCTGATGACACCTGAAAAGGAATCACCACCCAGTGGGATTTCCTCAAATGAACCCAAGGTCCAAAGCCTGTTTGTCTAAGAAAAGGGACTACCCTCCCTTGATGATGTATAGGGTGGCAGAGATTCTTCAGTGGTAATAGAAGGGGATCTTGGAAAATCACCTCCCAACATATTCCTCCTTGATCTGGGTTGGCCAAAGATGTCAAGTGATACTTGGTGGATTGTTGCCAAAAACTGTTCTTGAAGGTGTTGAAGCTTATCAGAGGTAAGCCTAGATTCAAGTTCTGGTGTTGGGATTTGGAGAGGTTCACCATTAAGAGGATCATGTGACAGAATATAGGATGATAGGGAAGGAGATGGTGCAGGGAGAGGAGGGATAGGAATCGGTTCTGGACTAATGACTAAGTCTGAAAGGTTGGAGAGGATTGAAACTGATGTAGTCTGTCCTCTAAAGAGTCTGTAAGCTGGAGCAAAGATATAACCATCTCAAACAAGTTGTTCATGATAGACTCCAGATATATAAGCACCAAGTCCTGTTAAACCATCATAGTATTCTCCTTCTTTAACGTGGTGTTGACAAGAAGGGCAAGGAAGATGGAAGGGTGTCAAGTTGGCAGTGAGGCGAATATGACAGTGGGGATCCTCTAGGCAAGGAGTGGGAATGATGGGACAGGGATTTCTCCAGGAGCAGGAAAGTATGATGACTGCAAGGAGGGTCTCTCGGAGTGAACCTCATAGGTTACTCTGGTTGCAGGTTCAGACGATGGTTGGGAAGATAATGGTCTCTCCGATGGAGGCAGAGGTGAATCACCATGAACCTGTTGAACTGGTTGTTGGGGTCTAGAAGACAATCAGATGCAACAAGTAATGTTCGTGATTAGTGGTGTGATTCATTTCAAGAGAAAAATAACCATCATCAACTCAAATGAGGATATCTCCAAACTGATGAACAAAAAAGTAAACAGCTCCAAATGCATATAAGGGGATGCTGGTAGCAATGAGCATAAGACAATGTCCAAGAAGGACAATTGTCTGGGAGAAACTCACAGCAACTCTAGCCTCCATTCTGCTAGATCAAGGGTGACAGGAAAGCACAAATATATTAAGCCTTAATTAAGCAAGGCACATAACCTAACAAAGTACACGGTACTCTGTTTGTCTCTACTGTGAGGACAGTAGATGCCACAAGCATAATGCAAGTGACAAGAGGAAGGTATGTGCCTAGTGGGAGGTACTCACTAGGTCTGAGAATAGAGGTTGCTAGCTTGAGGAGCAGAGGAGTTTATAGAAGCAAAGAGGAGATACTTGTATAAGGGAGAGTATAAGAACTGAGGAGAGCAATACAGAGTGAGCTCTCCTTTATATAGTGTTCAGGTATTATTTGTACCTGTATGTCTCTACACTAGGGTAGGTAAAGATAAGAGTCCTATCTATAGCCAATAGCAATAATGGTGGTTATCTATGATGTTATATGATGAGTAATATATGACAGTGTACTCAGACTTATTGTCTGAAGGTCTGGACCACTGATGTAATCAGGTCTAGAATCTGGGTTATGGAATAGAAGAGCAAAAGGCGAATACCCAGATCTCAACACACATATCACAAATTGGCCCAATATATATTTAAGGATGATGCTGAGCTTGGTTCAGAGTGGCTTGTGAGGCCTCAGACCTTCGTGTCTGCAACCCAGCACTGTCACACTACATACATTTGTTTCTTTATAACCAAGGTTTCTGAAACTAGCCCATATAGCCTTAGGACTTGATACAATGAGCAACTCAAGTGTTTGGGTCAAACAGGTGCTTAATTGTCCTTCGATGACCTTCAGAGAATGGATAGGACCAAAGGACTCCTTGGTATGTCTTTTCATATTGAATTTGGACTGGCCTTCACAGTTAGTAGGTGAGATTGTTAAGGACTTCCCCTGGTTCTCTGCCCTCCACGGCTGGTGGAGGTCCAATCTGGTGTGCAACATGGCATATAGCACCACAGATCATGGCCAGGATTTTGCAGTGCAGGCAGCCATCTTATTCAAAATGCAACCCAACTTTCTGATGACTAGCAATCTAGCATCATCGTTGCTTCTGTCAACTGATCTGTTACCCATATCCATTCCCGCCGCTTTCACCTCCCATCTCGATACACATCAGCAAACTAGAGTATGATTGCACAGTGCTGCACAGTGATAGTGTGGTACAGTGGTACAGTTAGGTCCCCACTGTATAGTGACATAAAGTATGGCTAAAAGTGATTTTCTTTGCTTAATAAGCAATATTTGTTGTGCCTGTAAAGACTGTACTTGCACTGTACTCACTGTACCCAACTGTACCCACTGTACCACTGTGGTAAAATCACTGTTTTGCTGATGCAGTTGGGGAGAATGATCTGTTGCCATCACATTCCATCGATGCTGATGGTGGGACCTGGGACTTCAACAAGTTCTTCAACCCTGAAAATGATCTTGATGCTATGGACTTCACTTTCAATGGTCCATTGACATCCTCATCTGTCCCAACGTACATTACCAATCCTTTCATGTCCTCATCCATGTCCCTGTCTGTCCCAACATACTTTCCTGATCCTTCTGTGTCCTCATCATCTGTTCCAACATACTTTCCTGGTCCTTCCACATCTGTGTCCTCACTCATTCCACCACACATTTTCAGTCCCTCCATGCCCTCATCTGCTCCACCATATGTTTCCAGTCCCTCTGTGCCCTCATTGGTTCCAACTGCTGTGTCTTCTACCCCCCCTGTTGCCCCTGGCAACCCTGGTGTTATTTTGTTGAATGATAAATCTGGTTACTGTCCACCCCAACATCCACCCACCATTTCTAGTCATGCAGAATCCTGCCGCACTGCCAGCAGCAGTACTGGCTTTTTCAAAACAGGCACTCAGTACAGAACCAATGACTTTGACTCCAATGCTGCTGCAGCCCATCTCTTATCAAGCCTCAACTTGATGAAGCGCAAAACACCCATGCCAGAGGTGAGCTCTGAGGAAATAGATCTAAGAGGCTTTTTCTCCACAGATCCCAGCCCCTCCTCTGCTATATCCACCAACAAGTCGTCACACAAATGCATGCAGCTCTGAGTAGCTCAGTGTGTGGTAGCCAGCACTGCAAATACCAGTATTGACATGTCTGCTCCTATCATCACCACTGTGCATGCCCTTCAAGAAGAACAAACCAATGAAAACTGTGCTGAGCAGAATCAAAGGAAAGTGGTTCATGGGGAGCAGCTCACTGACAAAAAGGAACAATGTGAGCATGAGTGGGCCATGCAGCAGAAGTGTCTAGAGCATAAGGCCATGTTGGCTGCAAATCAGAAAAGTGTTGTTGATGCTGAGGTCCATAAGATGGAGCTACAGCTCGAAATCTTGAAGTTTTAGTCATGGGCCAAGGGTCAGGGTCAAATGGAGCCTGAGCACAGTGAGAGTAATGAACCTTGAACACATGGATGTTGTATTTACATCTCTGCTACTAGTCAGGCTGGGCAACCTTCTTGTAGTTTTTGTTCCAGTATCATGATATGTTTTGCCAATGTACATATGTACCTGCAGTCTAATATCAAGGCTGGTGTTACAATTGCTGGAGTAAGTGCTGCATAAGTGAGTTGCCTGTTAGGAAAAATGCAAGGGTACCTTACCTCCCATCCCATTTTACCAGTTTGAATCCCCTTGCAAGTAAGTCCTGCAAGTTGCTTTTGCAAGGCTTCTTCTGCTTCTCTTGTGTCCCCACCCAGCCACCTTCAGTTGCTTTGAACTCCTGCTCTTTGTCTCCCACCAAGGTGACAATGCAGCCTGCTGTCTGAGTGATTATCTTTTGATACTTCCATGTTGTTACAACTCGTTCTTTCTTTCTCTTTTCTTTATGCTTCTTCCACACTCGTCTTGTACTTACATCGAACTCGCTTGTTCGACCATCTATGTGGACACTGTTTCTTTTATTGCTGACTCACCAACGCTTACTTTCCCTATCTCTTATCTCAATTGCCTTGTCAGCGATTACTTCCCCCACGTTCCGTCTCCTTCTATCACGTTCTATGACCTGCCCTGATTATGCCTACCCTTAGTCTTGTACTCAGGTATATAAACCCGCTATACCTATCCTTGTACTTCAGCTTAGATCCCCTCGATCAACACCTTGAATTCATTCACTTGTCTCAAGCTCCTTCTGGCACTCGACCAGTCGCTTTGAACCTTTGAACCTTTGAACCTAGAAACCCTTGTGTTCCACTGTGGAACGTCTTCCTTGGACTTTGTGCTACCATTAAGTGCACGCTATCTCTTTGAACCTTCAGACCTTAGTCTTTCAAGGCTACACTCATCCCCACCAGGGCCAAGCGTAACACATGTGACCTCCTTGCAAGCTGTGTCTTGCTCCAGTGCTGGTTCTGTCAGTGCTGTTTTGTTTTGTCTACATTCATGTCTCATGTGGGTACACTGCAAGTGTCATAATCAGAGGTGAGAATCCATACTATGTTGACTCACCTTGTTTCACCTGTCATCTCTGGATGTGCTCTTGCATTGCAAATTTGCAGTCTTTTTTTCCTCTGCTCCTTTCACCATACCTCGCTCTCCACAATGTTCATCTACTCCTAGTGTTATGGTATTTTGAAGAGCTGATCCCAAGTTGTATGCTGTCGCTACAAACTGCATAGTATTGGTTAGGTGGAAGGGGTTATTGGGATTTGCCAGCATGTTGACAAGTATGCCGTATAATGCTGTAATGACATGTCGTGAGCAAGAGCCACTCTGCTGGCATTTTTCAACAGGTTACAGCCATAC
The DNA here is from genome assembly GCA_038093895.1 of Boletus aff. mottiae. Lineage (NCBI taxonomy): Eukaryota > Fungi > Basidiomycota > Agaricomycetes > Boletales > Boletaceae > Boletus > Boletus aff. mottiae. Next base: position 39,688 of record JBBPTD010000078.1, read on the forward strand.
CGAGATTCTGCCTTGCACTAAACAAGCCACAATGGGTAGACTGGGTAATGTGCTGTAAGTGCTAGTATTTCGACCGACTCTTCTCACTGACACCACCATAGGTTTTGGTGGTATAGGACTCTTTGAGGATTTTGGTCTCAGTATGTTGTTGTTTGTGTTTTGATCCATTCCAAACATGTGACTAATGCCTCTCTTTTTCCCCTTCTATTTTACACCATATCTCAGGCCTCTGTCAGTTCATTTGCTTTGTCCATGGGTACATCAGCTTCCTTTGATATGACTGATTCATTTTGTTGATCACATTCGCCACCATATGTTGTCAATCAACATGCCTTGACGCATTGTATCCACCTGGTCAGTTTACCAACTTGGTCGAAGGTCATCCTGTAGTATGCAATTACTTGGTCTGACTAACCACCTGATGCTCCTCCTTCTGACCATATAAAAGTTAAGTGGCTCCTATTGCTTCCTCTCTGCTCTAACCTACCACGTCCACAACCAATGTCCCTCAGCTTAGTGCTCTCCTTGTAATTAGTCAGGATGTGACATAGATCAAGCCGCAATCGAATTTGACTTTGATTGGTGATCTTGATCAACTACCATAACCATATCTGACCTGACTGACGCCCCTCCTTCTAGGGCACATTCTTTGGTGATATAAAAGCCAAGTCACCTCTGCTGTCCCCTCTCTGCTTTAACCCACCATGCCCCCAACCAACATCCCCCAGCTTACTTCTCCCCCCATGCTTAATCCAGGGGAAGATCCCCTTGTCTCCTTCCCCCATTCACAGGGTTCACCTCACAACATGTTTTATCAATTCTCTCCACCCCCCTTTAGCATCCCCACCATTCCCAGCTCATTTTCAGAGTGCATTCAAACCTTGCCAGCTATTTCTGCTGTATGCAAAGGCACTGTGCTCTGTGTTACTTCCTGCACTATACCAACCCCATCAAGATCATCCAGACACCTTGAGGAGCCCTCCTCGATACCCTCTATGACTGCCACACCAATGAGTTTGAGCACTGCCCATCACGCTTCATCAGTCCCTCTCCCTATCATGACTTCTCCTCCCCATATTTGTGGTTGTCTGCACCCCCGACTGCCACCCCTTGCAGTCAAATTCTTCTGATGTTCCGATTATCCCCTGTAAATAAAAAGCACTCCAACCATGTCCTCAAATTCTTGGGCATCCTTTCCTTTTCCTTGCCATCTACTCTGGTGCCCCACACTGCCAGGTTACCACATGCGTAGTTGAGGCTGATGTGCAATGTGTCGAATGCCTTACTGACCTCAAATGACCTGGTGTAGTCTTGGAGACAGCAGATGTCCATGCCGCCAAGTGTCACAAGATATAAGAGGGTCTCAGTTTGGAGCTTCTGGTTGGCAACCATGGCAGGGTTTAGACTGGTGGTGGTGTCCCTTGCGGTGATTGGGATGGCATGCTGACTCGTTGGCATGTCTGCCATGTTTACCATAATTGCAGCACTTGTGTGCATGCCTCTGCTGACAATGCCCTTTGTTACAACTCACCTCGGCAACTCCTGGTTGCGCCACTCTTTTCTTTCCTCTAACCTTCCCTTGACCACCTCATCACTGGGAATCCTCGCCTCCTCGTCCCCTCGTCCCCTCGAATCCTCGTCCCTCGCCTCCTATAGATCTCTTTAGACTTCCTTTGGACTTGTACGTCGTCTTTCTCTTTGTTCCTTGAACTCTCGTCTTCGCTCCCCTTGTCTTCTTCGCCTCGTGTTCTCTTGTCTCGGACCTTGTACCCATATCTCGGGTTCCTTTGTCTTCTCTTCTCTTTGATCCCCGCCTCTCTGTCTTCTTCGCCTCGTGTTCTCGGACCTTATACCCATATCTCGGGTCTCTTCGTCTTCCTCGCCTCATGTCTTCTTATCTCGGACCTTGTACCATTACTTTGGTTCCTTTGTCTTCCCTTCTCTTTGATCCCCGTCTCTTCGTCTTCTCTCGCACTCTGTACCACTATCTTGGCTCCTTAGATCTCCTCGGACTTCCTCGTATCTCCCTGTCTCTGTCTTTGTTTCCTTTCTTGTCTTGGTCCGTGCGCAGCCACGCACAGTATATAAACTCTCGCCTCCATACCATGTACCCCATCTTGATCTACCTTACACCATTGTAACCTCTGTACTTTGGTCCCCCTACGAGTCTGCCCACCAAGGCAGGTCTTGTACTCGAACTCTTTGTCCTCGCACTTGCCCACAGCATGTTGTCCCCTTGATCCCTCCCCGTCGCCTACGAGTCGGGATGTCATCCCTGAAATGACCACTCTGCGAACCCGGCATTCTCCCCATGTCTGGAGATGACTCAGCAACCGCCCATCCTTGAACGACACATGCTGGTGGAGTCTTATCCTTGTCTTCGCTCCTCGTTTGATCACTCTGATCCTCACTGTCTCTTCGCATCCTCCCTCGTCCTCCGCAGACCCATCTTCCCCTGTGATCCTTGTCTTCCACTGCCATTTGCAGCATCCGTCCTTTGCAGGATATGCTTTCCTTATCCTGAATCTTTACTTATTATCGTACGACTCTCACTTACAGTTCTCATCGTACGATACTTACTTAGTCCCCTCCGCCCCCCCCTGAGTCGGTTACTGATACCATTCCTTGTATCCCTTGACCTTGAACTCTTAGTTCACACCTTGCTGGGCATTACTTCCCTTCCCTGACCCCTGCAGACCGTACCTTATGGTAGACACCATTGTAACCTCTATCCCTTGCCATCTACCTAGTAGGCCAGCAACTATGAACCCTTCTTACCTGTGACTGCATGTCCCTTCGACCCTTGAGGAATCATGCCCTCTACCTTCACCCCTCAAACACGTGGTCAATCCGCTGGCTAAGGTTCCACTTCTGGTTTCCACCGGCCGTCGCCGCTATAGTGGACCCAGTCATAACACCCTTCATCCAGTTTTACCTGAATGGTGGTCATTTTTGATGCCATACTCACCATCTGAATTGTGTACAAGATTGATGGGTTATACCCACCACCTACATCCATGCCATGGCCCACCTGCAAAATGAAAACAAAGAAAACATGGCATAGTGCGAGACAATGATGCCCTATGCCCAAGGTCCATGTTGTTATGGAGGAGACTGAATCGGTCATAGACAGCCATGTAGGACTCAGCATTAAAGCACCTCATTGCTTCTTCAACTTCCTTTTGGTTGTGATGAGAGGATACATGAGTGGTTCATTAGTGCCTGAGAGGGGAAAGCCTAGGACATGCTTAATAAGCTTCTTTGTATTCTTGAGGGAGTCTTCAGGTGTTCTTTCAATGTAGTAGCCAGGACAGTTCCAGTCCGTGTTGCATTTCTGTTGGAGGTCAGCATTGATCGGATATTGTGATGACATGGCAAATGCACACCAATGAACACACACTGACCTAGGATAATGTTTTTCAGTATGTTGCATAGCATGCTTGAAGTGTTTGATGCTACCTTTTTCATGGATAATGTCCACAAGGAGAATAGTTGCATTGAAGTATATGCTACTATAGTAGCAGCTCGCTGTTGTCTATTTCATCTATGAGCACCAATAGGGCCACCGAGGCACACAACCACACACCTGATTACACCACTATATAGAGCTACAATCCCATGTATCACATACTCGAGCATCGTTTCAAACATCAGCATGCATCAATAAGGATGTCAACAAGGACTTAATTCCCGCTACATTAGTAGTGGGTTTATGGGGACCAGTTATGGTCAATTTGCACACTTTTACATTTATGTTTATTTCTATTTGCTTTCACATGTTTGACCTGAGTTCTTGACAGCCTTATCAATCTCTCTTGTCTCTTGTCTCTTGTCTCTTACTCTGTGGTCATATATCTCAACAGTCAGGTCATTGGTGGGCGCTTCGATGAAACTGTGTTTCGGTGCCTCGTTTCTTCTACTGTCATGTCTCTTACAGCCCTGAGTGGTGAAGCTCACAGTGCTATCATCCCTTCATAGTGCTAGAGAGGAAGAGCTGCACAGAGAGGAGGGCAGAAGAAGCAAAATCATTTGAGAACAAGGGGGGAAACCAAACTGAGGGCTGGTCATCAGCCAGGTACTTACACTTCCAGGAGCCAGGAGAAGCATCTGAGTTAGTTTGAATAGATTTGTTGCTAGCGACATGAGAGCAGATGGCCTGATGACTACACCAGGTGGAAGTCTCCTTGAACTCTGCAGAAGGGCAGAGGTTGGGCTTTGGGACAGTAGCATTTGAAGTGGCAGGGGTGAGTTGTTCTCTTGTGACAGCACACTGGCGAATGAGATCTGTGGATGGATTGTGCTTATAATTGGGGGCCTCAAGCTCCTCGATGCTCCTATGGGAGTCGAGCCAGGGTATAGGGTGGTTGATAAGACAATGACTAGATAAGACAGACCTGCTCTTTTCTTTGTTGAGTTTGTCACCCATGATTTTAGAGCTTTTGAACTCATGCTTCAACTTTGCACCATCAGAGTCAATGATGAGGGTCTGGAGATGCCAGAGGCACCAACTCAAGTTCTCAAGCTGCTGACCCTGCTTGAGGTAGCTGGCCACCTCAGTGCAAACCTAGAGGAGATGAAAAGGGGTGATCAAGGAGATTGTTACGCTTGGCCCGGGTGGGGTCGAGCGTAGCCTCGAAAGACTAAGGTTCAAAAGGTTCAGAGGGATAGCGTGCACTTAATGGTAGCACGAAGTCCAAGGAAGACATTCCACAAGGGAACACAGGGGTTTCAAGGTTCGAAGGTTCAAGGTTCAGAGCGACTGGTCGAATGCCAGAAGGAGCTTGAGACAAGAGAGTAGATTCAAGGTGATGATCAAGATACAAGAGTAGGTAACTGGTAACTAGCTCGAGTACAATGAAGGGGAACTAAGTAAATATCATATGAGAGAAGCATAAGTAATAGTCATACGATGGTGTAAGTGAGTCCAGGAATAAGGTACATATTCCAGTTACGAGGGAATCCAAGTAAGAACGTACTTTGGAGAACGGAGTAACAAAGGCTCAGAAAGAGACTATGGTAGATCTCCTCGAAAAGGTCAAGTTAGATAAAGACAAGGACAGGAGAGGAAGGGCATATCCTGTGAGCGGCGGGGTCTGCGGGTTAGGTGGCGATAAGACCCAGTGAAGGGCTATGAGGAGTGGGGGAGCGACAAGGAGTTTAAGAGAGTAACGATAAGACCCAGGGAAGGGCTATGAGGAGTGGGGGAGCAACGAAGAGCTGAAAGAAAAAGAATACAGGGGCAAGTCGTAACAGAGATGGAACAAAAGGGCACACCTTCCATGTCCTGGTGAGCAACTCGGTGTCGCTTAGATTTGAGAATGTGACAAAGGATTTGTTACCCTGTTGGCAATGATAAGTCGAGTGCATGGTGAAAACATAAAACTTGGTGAGTAAATTACCTTGAACTTGAGGTTGACAATGGGGGGGCATGAGCAGAGAATGAAAAACTTGTTTGTTCAGGCAGTTGAAGCAATTGAGGGCTTGAGGGATGCTGTGACAGAGGGATGGACAAGGTATAAAAGATACTGGCAAGGTAAATGGGATCCAAAAATTTGACTAACCTATGGGAAGAGATGATCATGCAAGCACCAACCCTAAGTGAGCACAGCAACACCTTACATATGATATGGCTGCAATGCTGTAGTACCATAAAAGGGCGATTATGGGCGACTGGTGAAAAGTTATATGTACCACTGATGAAGTAGAATCCGATCCTCCCATGACACCTGATTGCCAATCAGATTCTAGCACTGACAGTTCAGCAGAAACCTTGTTTACATGTTTATACAGCATTGTAATGGAATTGAACATATTGCAAACAAGTGTAGGGATCTTTTCGGCAGCTTGACGTTTGTCTGGCAAGGTCAATGCAACAAGCTCTTGCCATTGCAATCAGAGGTTAAGGTAGCTGTGACAGCTGGATGGCTCAGCCAGGCAAATGGGGCATAATGGCCTTAATGCTGGTGTCTGCACTGCTTGTGGCGACCTGTCCAGAAGACATGACTTTGCTGCATGATGGACTTTGTCGGTGAAGAGAAGGACCATAGAAGAACAAGACAGATATGATGTTGTAGCAGTCTTCACTGTCAAATCAAGGGATCAATGTGAAAGGCATGGAGGCATTCATCAGCTGATTGGAAAGAATTCCAGAGGACTCACACATATTAAATGCAGCAGTACAGGAAACAACTATGATTAGCTAGCTAGCTACTATCACAAACTGTGTTGCATGATAATGGGAGGCTTCTGGTAAGGAAGCATGTTTCTGCAGTGCAAATTGAAATCCAGCCAGGGGCTGCCAGCATGAGACTAAGCCCATCAACACATAGTTGGTCTAGCTTAATGTGGGGTAAGTTGGTTTTCCAGATATATGTAGTTTGGCTCAGCTTCAAAACTGCAAACAAAAGGTTAACAGCTGCAGGTGCTTCCCAAGCATATGAACATACCTGAGACCCTGAGCATGGTCCAGCATTAATTGCAGAGGCAGAGGTAGTGGCAGGTTGAGCTGTGAAATGTGGAAGTTTTTTTCTGCTCCAAACATTGTTCAGGGATGCTGTAGTGATCCCACAGAAGAGTTCCGTGCACGAGATAAATTAGAGTGTAAACAAGTGACACTACATCGTCATGTTGTGTATGACCTGGGGCAACAGTTGAGAAAGGCAAACAGCAGGTATAGTATACATCAACTCACAAACACCATTTTGAACATTGATGCTCATGAAAGGCAGGATTCCAATGATAAGGCCATTGTAACTTCATCTGTGTATTCCCATCTTTGGGTCCCAGAACCTTATGGCATATCCAAAATTGACCAGGTACAGCTTCAGGAGGCCGTTCATTGGGAGGAGAATGTTATCCAGCTTTATGTCCCAATGCACTATGTACTTCACATGGACAGCTTGCAAAATTTGGATCTAGACAAATGGTAGATTGGATGCATAAAAGATGCATCCACACACCATTAATCGTCCAATTTTATACACTTCTTTAATAGACAGAACACCACCTGACTGAGACAAGAAGGTCTGTAGGCTCATCTCAAGGCACTCTAAGATGAGAATACCATGATTCTCGTGTATATAGAAACCCATACATCAGGGGATTCCTGGGATGCTGCCAAGCTCATGATAAGCTGCATACTTGACATTAGTATGTTCCATCCTGCATTCTATTTTCAGTGCAACAATTTCATTTGTTTTGAGGTCCCATGTGAGGAAAACTGATCCTGCGGAAAGGTGCTAAGTAGAAGGACCATATCCCAGTAAAGAGACCCACCATATCTTCTGTTGCCTATGCATTTATTACCCAATACCTATTCCAGAATACATGTAAATTGATGAATAGCTTGTTCGTGTGGTCACAAGGCGACATTGATGGCAGTGTGTGGAGGTATTGATATCCTACATAAGTGGAGCAAACAATTACTCCCAATTGCTAAGCCTTACTTATTATATCTATTTCACTAAATTTTCAGCAATCAATCATTGATCATTGATCAGCACTCAGTACAAGCCCAGTTATGTGAGGTATTTATGAGACATATGTTAGAATTCATTTTCCACACCATGGCCTGACCTCAGTCAAACCTCAGCCTGATATCAATCTGACAAATACATTTTAAGGTTTGGGCAGTGCCACTTTGGGATGCAGCAAGCAAAAAAATAGTGCAGAAAAAAAGTGGGATGTGAGTGAATTGAACCATGTCACTGTGCAATACCACTGGTGCACAACCACTAAGCTATGAGAGCACAGATACATCATATAACTTAATCAAATATGCACAGTATTGTCATACTTAGCAATAATTCTCCAAGTCCTGCAACAGTCCCCCAACTCAAGTCCTAGGTGGTCCTACAATCCTACAATAGTATGATATTCAATATGCATTATATAAAAAGTTAAGTTATACTGTAGGGGGACTGTTGCAGGACTTAGAGAATTGTTGCTAAATATAAAAGTACTGTATATACTTGATTAAGCTGTATAATATATCAATGTCCTGGTAGTTTAGTGGTTGTGTGCCGGTGGTATTGTTGCTATGGCATAGTTTGATTCACTCACATCCCATATTTTTTCCATGCTATTTTTTTGTTTGCTACATCCCAAAGTAGCACTGCCCAAACCTCAGAATGTATTTGTTGGGCTGATGTCAGGCTGAGATTTGGCTGAGGTCAGGCCATGATGTGGGAAATGAATTCCAACATGTCTCATAAACACCTTGCACAACCAGGCATGGTACTCAGCAACACTAAGTAAAACTTCTCACAGTATTTAGCTGTAAAGCAATGATGAAATACTTTTTGCCCATCAATGCCATGGAATGTGGCCAAGTTGTGGTCAATCTCAGCCTCAAGCTGACAGACTCCTCTACCACCACCTCCATCCTCCATGCTAATGAACATGATCTTGACAAGGACAGTACCATGCTCTGGAACCAACTTATATACTCCACACACTCAATCCCAGCTACCTCTGAAAATGCAGCATTAGCATATGGTTGGATGCAATGCATGGTTCAATCCCTATACTATTGGTGTAACAGACACTATAACTCGCAATTCAACTTTATACTTATCACTTACCACATAGCTAACTCTTAGCAGATAACCCTTATCTTATCAAGTCACATGATCATGGATCACTCTAGACTCCAGTCACATGCCAGTCACATGACCTTATCTCGGCTGTGCAACACATGTTGTACTTATGTCATCCTCATGCTTGCCTCATGCTTTTCCTCTTGACTCACTTTTCTTATTGTCCAATAGCATTAATCCCTCTTATCTAGGCAGTGCTTATCTATGCCTGCGGTACCCAGTATCACAGATAGTTACTACTTATAGTCTAGCATAGCATGGTCTGTGCATGGTCTCTCTTAGTATATATAGTCATACTCTTAGTAGTATAGACCTTAGTCTATTTCTCTTGTTCTTTCCTCTAGTCCTCTTGTTGGCTCTAGCCTTAGCAATAGACCCAATTGCCATACTTGATAGCTCCAGCAAGTGCTCCATCAGACTTCTCGACCCTAGTCAGGACTAAGGTCATTACAATTTGTTGATTGCAAATTCAAATGCCAGGAAGAACTGGGCCATTTGTGTCTCAGGCCCAGTACTGCCACAGTATCCATCCCAGTGAAGCTGGTAAATATCATAACCATTGCTTGGCAGCTTCTTACAAGTTTTCAGCTGAATCTGGAAGATGGTTTGATCAGGGACCTACACCCCAGCAAACACTTGTCCTTATGCTATGCCACTATATCCATGTCGTCCTCAAGTGGACCCCCAGCTACCACTACCACATCCTCAAGTGGACCCTCCACCACCACTGCCATCATGTTCTCCAGTGGATCTAGCTCTGCAGCTGGGGCTGGGCTGGATGCCATCATCAACACCATTGTCACAAGCTATGTTGATGCAAATACAGATGTGGAAACAGCCTTCCACAACTTCAAAACCCACTGGCAGAAGAATACCACCCTCCGTCAGGTATATCCCTGGATCAAGATTGTATACCCACTACTTAAGATTGTAAGTTTTTCACTGATAAGTCTCTACATATGGTGAGATTATCATCTATTAGATGGGCATCTTCGACAGTGAAAGGTCTGTGAGGGACCTTAATGGCCCCTGTTCCCATAGAATTAAAGGCTTTAATCTGAAAGTATTGGAGAGGGCCCAGATGCTGGAAGGTGCCAACTTTTATTGACAATTTTATCCAGGGTAGGGGTTGGCAATCACAGGAGCTCAACAAAGTAGAGAGGGGATGGAACGAAGCCTTTAATGGCCTTCTTGAGCACCTGAAGCAAAATGGACTTGTGGAATGAGAGATTTGATTGTGCCAACAAAACATCCTTCTCTCTTGCTGTTGATTATCATTTTTTGTATACACTGCTGTTTGTGTTTGTGTTTGCTGCATGATGGCACCAACTACTAGCATCTGAACCACTCATCTTAGAACAGTGATATCTCACCAACCGCTGCACCTATCTACTTGATTCCTGTTGATCTGACATTGCATAGACCAGGTGCAGGGCATGATATGGGCATACACCCAACATTACTGTATCTCCCACTCTGCCAAAAATCACCCCTCATCTGAACCTCAGAACCTTGGTTTCTCGCCAACTGTTGTGTTGTTTCATTTGATTTTTGATGATTTAGCACTTTATTGACAATGCCCAGGGCACTATAACAGAAAACATGACATCTGCTGTCTTTCTTGTTCAGATGAACCCCCACTGGACCTGGAGCCTACATTCTTGTTCGCTGCCCTCATTGTCCTCATTGTCTGATGAAAGCTCCATAACTTCATCAGCACTTGTATGTATGCTCCACTGTACCTGTGTTGAGCCTGGGTCAGCAGATGCATGCCATGTTGACAGGATATGAGCCGCAGCCAGGACATCATCATCCTGCTGTGTGATATTGTTCAAAACAGATGGTGACTTGGCTATTCTCCTAATAAGCTTCATTGGCTGCAAACCTGTCATGGACTCAGAAGGACCATTGTTCCATGTGGTTCTGCCAGTGGACACCAACTGGGATGGAGTGGTATTGTCGGGATTCTTCTTCCTTGACTTCAAGAGCTTTTTGTTCTTTTTGTTTGCCATTGAAACAAAACGAGTGGTGATATATGTAATGAAGTGCATGGTACCCCATTTGTCTCTACTGTGAGAACAGTAGGTGCCACAAGCATAATGCAAGTGACAAGAGGAAGGTATGTGCCTAGTGGGAGGTACTCACTAGGTCTGAGAATAGAGGTTGCTAGCTTGAGGAGCAGAGGAGTTTTTATAGAAGCAAAGAGGAGATACTTGTATAAGAGAGAGTATAAGAACTGAGGAGAGCAATACAGAGTGAGCTCTCCTCTATATAGTGTTCAGGTATTGTTTATACCTATATATCTCTACTCTAGGGTAGGTAAAGATAAGAGATAGGAATGAGTCATATTGTATCACGAATGATAAGAGTCCTATCTATAGCCAATAGCAATAATGGTGGTTATCTATGATGTCATATGATGAGTAATATGTGATAGTGCACTCAGACCTATTGTCTGAAGGTCTAGACCATTGATGTAATCAGGTCTAGAATCTGGGTTATGAAATAGAAGAGTAGAAAGCAAATACCCAGATCTCAACAATATGAAAGTTCAACAAATATAAAGGAATGACTGAAGCGTAGTATGGGAAACAAAGGACTCAGAGCTTGGCATCCAGTGTGCTCCAGCAAGTTCCCTTGCCACCACATATCATGATGATTTTCCCCCAGAGAATAAAATGAAATGGCATGGCGAACGAGATGGGATGAGGGTCCATTGAAAAGACACAGGGCAAAGACCAAAAAAGCTAAAGTTTGGTTTGATTTCCCTGATGAGCCAAAAAATCCCAAGATGTGATCTTTTAAGAGAGGGTCAACTGCCACACATCCTTTTTCAATGCTGTGCTCTTCTATCCTACATACAGCTTTGTTATTTAGCCTATCCCTGTACTTAGCACACTTCTATTCTGGCGATCAATATGCTGGTGGGTGTTCACACTGTGATCTCTGGCAATTCTGACAGAAACATTATAAGCAATTGCGGCATGTTACCAGACAGTTCAGGGCCCCTATATGTCCCTCTTGAGCACTGTCCAATCATTGCTTGAAAAATGCGACTGATCTGATGTAGTGAGGTGTTGCAATTTGTGACCTTCCCAGGCTGGCTTCCAGCTACCCCAGGCATCCAGTGAAGGGGGAGTACAGGCATACTTCTTGTTGTATACCATGAGTTGTTCATCACTTGAGAGATCCAGTGCGTCCGGTTGCCTGATCCCCATGATGTTATTGCCTTGTTTTTACCAATCATGAATATAGTCGATCCAGGTGGTATTGTCTTCAGTAACAGTGTCATCAGTAACAGATAAAGAATTGTCCTCAGGTGGTCGGAAGGGAAGATTGGGTCACTGCTGTCCTTGATGTAAATGTGATGAGCACTGAGAACCTTTTCCTTGTGAGTGTGTCCCACTCCTAAGACCTTGTCTTCTCGAAGGAGGTTCACCTTCAGAAACATCATCTTCCACTCCCTTGCTTGGGAAATAATTTGAACCTGAGGCATCTTCACCTTTACCACTGGCAGGCACTTTCATCCCTATCCACTTCTTATATAGGCCTTGGATGATCGCCAGCAGCAAAAAAGCTTTGACATCAATCTGAATAAATCGGGACAGATTAAACTGCATCAGATTGAACTCTGCAATCAAGTAGCCAGATAGTTTTTCGCTGGTGTTGAAGATAATGAAGTGTGGCGACACATGACTGAGAAGAGGGTCAAGGTTGGTGAAAGGTGGAGGATAGGTGATATGTTCGCGACTTTTGATGTCTGGGTAACAGCAAAGATCTTCTTTGAGAGAGGGTGTAGGAATAATGTAGTATTTGAAAATCTGGTCTCAGAAACTCTGCACAGCACTCAGTGGGCACTCGGTCTATGGAGGAAGATCTTACCCTAGAGAGATTTTCTTCTGAATGCTCATTCTTTGAGTAAATCTTGTGCAGGTCTTTGATGATTTGGACTTAGGGTACCAAAATCCACTGTGCGCTGACGAAGCAAATATGCCAGTCAGATCTCACTACCAAGCTATTCAGAACTATGACACCTGTGTGCAGCAATGATATGTACAAGAAAACAAATTATATCTTGTGTCAAGGTTGAAAATGTTAGGTCTCAGACTCCAGACATACTCCAATCTCTCAAGCTGCAGAATGACCTTAGTTAGCTCTCATGGCCTGTGCTAAGTATAGATACATGAACCATAGCCTTGTTGTCTTTTATATTTTTAATATGATATGACAAGTCTGGACAGCAGGTTCCTTCAACTGATTGGTTAGAAAACAATGACTCTCATTTGGATCCATGTCATGCACCACTTCTCTTCAATCCTTAGAAAGAGTTGATGTAATCTTCCTGCTTTGTGGAGTAGAGTGGATTCCATTACTTTCTTCCAATTTGTCAGTTGATGATGCCTGATGTAGTCCAGCTGCATCATTTCAGACACCAAGCCTTCTGAACTGGTATGTAAGGGCAGCAGCATTAGATGAACTGTGTGTGCGCATGGTCTGAGAACGCATGAGCAGTGGCAAGTTGGTTGAGGGGGGGTCTAGCAGATGGGTTGGGGTGCAATCGGGCTCGGCTTTTATGGCTGCCAGGTCTTCTGTGTCCACCTGTCATGTACCATTCATTTCCACCTGCCCTATCCACTCCCGATCCACCATTGACACTGATTGTTCTCACAAACAGACATGAAAACTTGAGAGAGTGATGGATGGACTCTGCTATCTTGTTCAGAGAGCTGCTTTCTGGACTCCCCACTGTGCAGATGTTCAGATGTTCAGAAAGGCCAATTCCCAAATGTCATGCCAAGGGGTCAGCTAGGACCGAAGGACCGAAAACGGTCTCACATAACATATTTACACACTCAAATTGATGTGCCAAGAGTGGCAACCCCTTGGGTGGTCATCTCCAGATCAGGTAGGCCACCCCTTGGTGCTTCTTGGCAAGCTGGACAAGGTAGGGCTGTTACTATAAAGGGATGGCACTGCCCAAACCTCAAAATGTATTTGTCAGGCTGATGTCAGGCTGAGGTTTGGCTGAGGTCAGGCTATGGTGTGGGAAATGAATTCTGACATATGTCATGTAAATGCCTTGCATAACTGGGCATGTATGATGGATGGCAATGAAGGGCTATATGAAGAACATGCTGAGACTAATGAAGCTTGAAGAGTCAGAGATATCTGCACTGGAAAGCACTGATGAGGAGCTCGTGTCAAACAGGAAAGGAAAGCCAAAAGCCAAAGGTTCTCTGGAGCCCATGTCATGGTCTGAGAAATGCCATCTCACACATTGGGAGTGGCTCAAAACCAGGAAGGAACAGCATTTACTGGCTGAAAAGCTTGACCACCAGTTGACCTGGATATGTCTAGGATCTGTTTATCAGGTGAGGGTCTGTTCAACAAATGTCACAGGCAGAGAAAACTTCTTTGGCATTGCAGAGGCATCATCCAGAGCTTCAGGATGTGTGGGGGGACCTTGAAGAACTTCCTGTGGTTACTCCCAAGAAAGCAAAACAGCCTGCTGGATTAAAAGTCACACTTTTGCCATTCCAGCAAGGGTCAGGGTCTTTTTGGTGGATGGGAAAGCAAGAATGTAGTATCTGGCAAGGTGGCCTATTGGCAGTAAGCTGGCATATGCCACATCATTGTCTCCAAGGTACTGAACCTTTGGCATTCAAGGACAAAATGGGGTAGGGCATTAGGTCCTCTTTATCAAGAATGTTTCAAACTTTTTTTTCATACAGCATAGGGAAGACCATTCAAATGATCGCCCTTTTTGTGTTGAATCTAAAGAGTCCCAACATTGTCATTACATGAGTATTCTTCCTCTGTGTCTTCATGGGTAGTAATAGTAACCACTGACTAGACTGACTGTTGCAATTATACAATGGCACATTGTGATCACTGCCCACATGGAGGGTATGAATGTTCTTGTTTGGCACAGTGCTTCTCGCATTGTCAATTCCCAAGAACTCAAACAATATGATGTTGTACATCAATTTGAGGCTGTGCTATGGTTCAGACAATGCTGACTGTGGCCAGGTTTTTACTAGCTCATCTGGCTTGGGTAAATGGTAGGGTTCACTATTGTGAACATATTTCATGAACGAATCACTGTCTGGGATAAGCTCTTTGGCAAGATATAGTGTCTGGACATTGACAGCAGCTGAGCTCTTGGCATTACTTTCATTTGGCTTCACTGCAAGCAAGAGTCTGGTATCTATGAAATGCAGTCTAGAAATGTTGAATGGAGGTGATGTTGCTGCTTTGGAGGCTGCATGATCAATGAAGTCATAAGTAAGCTGAAGGAGGGATTTTGCCCAGTATAAAATGTTTGCTTTGCGGTAAAGCTTTTCAAGCTTATCTGGGACAGATAGACAGGAAAAGCATTTTTTCAGTGAGCATTTAGAATCGTTCTTGGGATTGTTGATGGTGGGGAGCAGATCCCCTGTCTGGAACAGAATATAAAACTGCTTGACTACAATATCTTGGCATGGCTCTGATCCAATTCCATTGGGACACAGTGGGCTAAATGTGAGTTGCATGAGTTGTGCCATCTGGAATCCATCATAGCCAATAAGAGCAGGCTGATAAGAGCAGCTTCACTGATATTGTGCTGCAATTGGCCAGAAAATAACATTATTGACTGGATGTCAAAGGAACATTTTTTGGAATCATCAAGGATGTCATTAATAGAAAAGGTTGGAATGGGGTAGAATTCAATGATTTCCCATCTGAATTTCATGATTAAGAAGATAGATAAATAGCTAAAAATCAGCATGGATGTGACTATGTACCAGATGTAATATTCAGATTTGTGTTCCCACCAGATTGCAGTGCATTCCACAAGTGGTTATGGTCTGGGGAATATGACATAATGGATCCAGATTCACCAATAGGTCTAGCAACTGATCGTTTTGCAGGTGGGGACTTGGTGGAGATGCTTGACATGCTTTCTGAATGTTTATGACCTTGCTTGCCCATGATAACAATAGGTGGGACAGCAGTCCCAGGAATTGGATTTGTCACTTGCCAGTGATAATAATTGGTCTTGAGGCAGTTCCCAGTGGTGCAGGTGCGGACTTGGATTCAGTGTGTTTGGTGCTTGTAGTGGTTGCAAGGAAAAGAGGTTGCAAGAGAACTTTGGTGGTTCTCATATGCATGACTTCAAGCAGCTTGATTCTTTTGGTGAATTCATCAGCAGCAGTGTAAGGCTGTTCCCTAGTGGAAGCACAAGAGATGTGTGAAGAATGGCTGGCATGACTTGAAGGCCCTGGAGTAATAGATAATGACACAGGGAAGTTTTGGTCCACAAATACCTCATATTCACTCCACTGCTTTGCTGGAACAACAACATATAAACCAAATGCTCTTGACTTGAACTGTACTGGATTCTTTGGCTTCTGGCCCCCATCTGTCCCTGGCACAAAACAGTCATGATAGAAGTATGCTTGGTATGGGTGGTCATGTTTGGTGAGATCAGCTCAACACTCGTCACAAATCACAAACTCATCTTCATGCCATTTGAACTTGGAGTCAAAAGCTTTGATGCAAGGGATGATCAGGTTAAGCACCAGAGCAATGAGCTCTGGGGCAGTGATTTGTGCATTAACATCTTGGTTTCCCTCTGAGATACTCTAAGAGTGAGATTAAGAAGCATACTACTAGTAAATCAACTAGATATACTTATACCGAATGGTGTTCCGTGTATATGACTCTTGCGGGAGGCACCACCTTCATGCAGAGCAGAAATGTTGAGCATTATCATTTCAATGGGAGGTGCAGGGCTAACACTGGTTGATGATTGTAGGCCTTGTTCAACCAGTACTGGCATGCTGATGTGTAAAGCACATGTTGTGGACCATAACCCACACTGGTGGGCACGGGCTGTTTAGCATGAAAGGGTGACGAGTAATGGGTCGTGGATGGCTGCATGTCATAAGCTTGGTTCATGTCAGAAGCCACAGGACCAGTAGGGTGGCTATATAGTGCAACAGGAGGGGGATGAATGGTAGATCCAGCAGATGGCTGTGCAAGCAATCAAAATACATTCAGTATGTTGTCTTTAGAACCAGCCAACAATGCAAATGTACAATATATGGGTCAAGACATTCAATCGTTCTTTGCATCCAGAGGGATTACCCATCAGACTTCTGTTCCTCATACTTCTCAGAAGAATGGATGTGTAGAGAGATTCAATCATACCATCGTGGAGAATGTGCTTCATGTCTACAATAGACAGCCAGTTCATTGTCATGGGTGGATAACACCCATTGAACTATTCAATGGTATAGTCCCTGATGTTTCATACTTCAGAGTGTTTGGTTGTAGTACTTTTGTCTTCATACCTCTGGAGATAAGGAAGGACAAACTGTCCTCTAAAGCAAAAGAGATAAAGTTCATTAGTTAAGAAACCAATACCAAGGGTTGGAGATTCTGATCACAAGCCAGACATCGTCTCTTTATCTCTATCCATGCCACATTTGATGAGACTCAATTCAAATCATGTTCTAGAGATCTTGCTGTTGAAGACCAAGCCCAGATACTAGAAGACCCTGCAAATGACCTACCAGATAAAGAATTGGATAAAGAGAACCTGGAACCTCCTATCAATCTCTCTCGTCATGTTATTGTTAACATACCAGATCTTGGACCACTACCTTGTCCCAGATCTAGATCATCTTCACCACCACAATCACCTGAACTACCACCTGATCATTATACTCCCTTTCCATCTCCACCTGTTCCTTCTCCACCTCATTGGGATCCTTCAAGACCCACACCAGTTAATCATGCACCTCCACCTTCATCAGAATCTCCTGCTCATCAACCTCCAGTCACATCTAGAGCACCACCTCAACCTCCTGTACCGAAGAGATGTTCCACTAGGAATGTTAAACTGAGAATCATTCCTGATAACACTTATGGGGGTAGACCACCTCTCGAAATTGAGAAGGAGATTCATGGCAAGTTCAATACTTGCCAGAAGGAGCAAGAAACTGTCTATACAGCAGAACAACCAGTTCCTACTAGACCCACAAATAAGGATGATGATATGGGTGAGCTTTATAGCAGCCAATGGATGCAGTTCCATTTGTCTGCTGCAGTTTCCCAAAGCATTCCTAAGCAATACAAGGATGTTTTGAGGCTCACTTTTTCATTCAAACAGAGATCTGGAGAGAAGCGATTGATGAAGAATACATGTCTCTTATAAATCGAAAGATTTGGACTCTTGTTGATCTACTTAAAGGTCATGAGCATCAAAGGAAGATGGGTTTATGCAGTTAAAAGCAATGGCCATAAGAACACTTGCTTTGTTACCAAAGGCTTCACACAAATATTCAGTATCAACTATGAAGAAACCTTCTCACCAGTAACCAGGTTGGACACTGTCCATCTACTCCTTGTGCTTGCAGCCTTGAAAGACTGGGAGCTTGACCTCAAGCACAAGAAATAGTTCATGGATCATTGGAAATCTAGAGATCTTGGCAATGTCAAAGAATATCTTGAAATGAGGATAATCAGAGATCGCAAGAAACACACTCTGAGGCTTGATCAATACTTCTATGCTGCAAAGGTAGTTGAGAGCTTTGGTCAAACTGACTGCAAACCAATCACTACTTCTCTTCCTTCTGGTTATATGCCAAAACCCAACAAAGGAGAATTAAACCCAACTCTTCAAAGTCATTATATCAATCAGTCATTGGATCATTGCTATACATCATGCTTGGCACGCAATCTGATCTTGCTTATTCAGTGATCAAGATGTTGCAGTTCTCTGCAAATCCCTCAGAGAAACACTTGCAGAAGGTGCTCTATATAGTGTGCTATCTTGCATATACTACCAAGTTGTGCTTGACATATACTGCTGACAGACCAGTCAATGATTTCGTCACTTACTCTGACACTGATTGGGCTGGAGATATAGAGACCTCATGATCTACTACAGATTATTCCATTTTTCTTGCAAATAGAATTATGTCTTGGCTATCCAAACAACAGAAAAGAGTTTGACTTTCATCCACTAAAGCAGAATACTGTAGAATGACAGAATGTTGCAGACAGATCCAATGGATTCACAATCTGTTTGAGGAACTCTCCTTCCCCTTTTCACTATCCCCCTGTGTGTTGATAATCAGGGAGCTATGTTCCTTGCTTTGAATCCAGCTCAAGAAGGACAAACTAAACATGTCCACATTCCTGAACACTATATTTGGGAAGCTGTTGAAGAAGATGAAGTTGAACTATTCTATGTTCCTTCCCAGCAACAGTTTGCAGATATCTTTATCATGAATCTTGGAAAGATAGCCTTTGAGCATGGACAAAAGAGTTTGACTTTATCTTCTTTTTCATGATAACTCATGTTTCTAGTAAGGAGTGTTGAAATCTGGGTATTTGCTTTTTGCTCTTCATTTATATAACCCAGATTCTAGACCTGATTACATCAGTGGTCCAGACCTTTGGAGACTAGGTCTGATTACACTATCACATTTTTTACTCATCATATAACATTATAGATAACAGCCATTATTGCTATTGGCTATAGATAGGACTCTTATCATTTGTGATACAATATGACTCATTCCTATCTCTTATCTTTACCTACCCTAGTATAGACATACAGGTACAAACAATACCTGGACACCATATAGAGGGGAGCTCACACTATATCGCTCTCCTCAGTTCTTGTACTCTACTTTTATACAAGCATCTTCTCTTTGCTTCTATAACTCCTCTGCTTTTCAAGTTAGCAATCTCTATCCTCAGACCTAGTGTCCCACTAGATACATACCTTCCTCTTGTCACTTGCATTATGCTTGTGGCACCTACTGTTCTCACAGTAGAGACAAACAGAGTACCATGCACTTTATTAGAGCCTGGTCTTGATCACTTTTGTCCAAGGTACCCACTGATAGATGAATGCAAGGCCAGGCCCTAATGGCCCTCATATTGTGTATGTTTACTGTTGTACCCTCTAGCCCATTCTCCATCTATATCAATACATATATTGTCGACCATGGGCCCCTGATCGCCATATCATGTTGTCTTTTAAAATGCACCACTCATAGTAGAGGGAGCAGATGAATGGACAAGCTGCTATGCTATTGGAATGTGTATTGTATTCTTAAGTGTGGATGCATTGGCCCCCTATTGAGACTATTGAGACAAACATTTGATAAATGGTTGGCTGTGCTACACCCTAGCTCATTCTGACTCTCCTACAAATACAATATTGACCTTATGATGATACACTGTAGGAACTCAAGGTTCCTTGTGTTCATATTGCCCACTTTACAGTCACTAGGCATTTGCCCTCAAGTCTCCTGTGATCTATCTATCTATCCATCCATTTGTGATCCATACATATCTGTTTTGTCTGTATTTTTATTTGTATCTGTTCTACTTACTGGGTCAACTACTAATGTCGCATTCACTCACGCATGCCCTTCACATGATCTGTTTTCTTACCTAGATGCTGTATGAGCTAGACCAAGGTAAGCTATGCTGTGGTAGAAAGTTGCTTCTGAAAACAAGAGAGCGGCTTCAAATACAAAGGTCATATCATCAAAAAGGCCTCCCCCCCTTCACTGAATCAAATAGAACTGGATCGTTGTAAACTTCATGTCCATAGCTTTCCTAATAGTACTGATATTACCTCCATACACAGCTTGATGAAGCCCATAACATCAAGGAATGTTCCACTAACACTGCCAAAGCTTGCTTTGAGCCAAAAAAATGGTGTTTGTCAAGCACGCCATCACAGAATCATATCGGAGAACTTTACAGCATGATTTATTTCTTAGAAGTGAATCCCTTCCCATACTACTTCTGTATGTCATCTTCTCATGATTTTATGCTAACTTACGGGTTATCCCACAGGCAAGAAGTGTGGTTGTACATCACTCCACTAGAAGTTCTCCAATAAAAAGAATTATAACAGTATTTATTTGATGTTCCCCTTCAAATGACTTCATGCTTAAATTCTTGCCTTATTGAATGTGGTCATGGCCCAATGCAACACATAGGATATTGTTCCTCTGTCTAGCAATGTATATTATCTTCTTCCAATGTCCAATTAGACATGTTTATGGAACAATGAAATTTTGACGCCTATCCAAAAAAACAGCATGGAAGGGCCAGGCAAGAGAGCCTTCAGGAAGCTGAGAATCCTTTTAGAATGTATGATGCTCAGATGAACAAAGGTATGCTTTCCTTGTACTTTTTACTCATGGATCAGAACATGGAACCTTCTAGATTCAATGTGCTGATGATCTTGGACTTCCCCCTTAAATGGTCATTGTTCAGAGGTATCACTTCAGCCCAGAAGAGAAAGAGTTGTATCTCTCACTGTTTACTGAGGCCAAGTGTCAGTTCAGTACCTACACTGATTCAGGAGCTATTCTGAATAGTGAGTTGATCTGCTTTCTTTGATATCTTCTAACCTTACCCCTCTGACCAGACTATTCTAATATCTGTTACGACTTACTCTCTTTTTCTTCTTTGTCCTTATGCTTTTCACACTTGTACTCGTATCAAACTCACCAGTTCGACTCTCTGCTTTGGACAATATTCCCTTTATCACTGACTCACCCATGCTTACTCATCTTTATCTGCTATCTCACTTGCTTCCTCAGTGATTACTTCCCCCACCTTCTATTCTGTTCTATGGCTTTCCATGACCGGCCTTAACTATGCCTGCCCTTAGCCTTGTAACTGGGTATATAAACCCACTATACCTATCTCTGAGAGAGAGGAGCGGTTGCTCGATACTATAGTACATTAGCTGAAGATAGAAAACTAGTAAGTAAAGTAACTCACCTCAGCCGGTGCCTAAGATGGGCGGAAATGACTGAGGTGCTTGTAAGTGAGGTGCAAGTATATATATGCTGTGGATGAGGTATACTCGTATTATGTTACCTACAATATTGTTGTGATGAACCTGAAGGAACCTTATAAGGTTTAAGTGAATAATAGTTGTAGTACTTCCGGTGCTTCCGCACTTCTGAGGAATCTGGAAGTGGTTCCGAGGTTCCGAGGGTGCGGGAATATTCCGGAAGTAGTTCCGGGGGTTCCGAGATCGGAAGGCACGGGAAAGTTCCGGAAGGGGTTCCGGAATAGGGGTTCCGAGACCGGAACACGGAACAGTCAGGACTGTCATTATTTGTCACTGTATGAAAAGTCCACTTCTCCTGGGATTTTTAAAAAGAAGAACTCATTCAACACAAGTCTCTCCTTCCTTTACATGTGCTTCTGTAGTTGTATCCTCTTCATCAAATACAATGAAACTCCCCATTCAGCTTATTGATCCAGATCACATCTCTAAAGTCGTTGACGCCAGATGGGAAGCTCCATCCCTGCCAAGACTATTGCTACCTCAATGAACATACTGTTTGTGATGCCTACCCACTTCCCCTGATCTCTGACCTTGTCGATAAACTCAAAGACGCTAATGTCTTCACCAAGTTTGATGTATGATGGGGGTATAACAACGTCCGAATCAAAGACGGACACCAATGGAAAGGAGCTTTCATCACCCATAAGGGACTATTCAAACCCCTAGTCATGTTCTTTGGTCTCACCAACTCCCCTGCAACTTTCCAATGAGTCATGAATGACTTGTTCTGTGACATGATCTCTGAAGGGTGGCTTGTCATTTACATGGATGACCTCCTCATCTTCTCCCCAGACGAAGCCACTCACATTGAATAAACCAAACAAGTCCTACAACAAATGGAAGAACTTGACCTCCACCTGAAACTCGAGAAATGCTCCTTCGCAGTCAAAGAAGTGGAATATCTTGGAATGATCGTTAAACCTGGACAACTTGTCATGGATCTGGTCAAACTTGAAGGAATCACCAACTGGCCCACCCCAACCAAAGTAAAGGAAGTTCACTCATTCCTTGGCTTTGCCAATTTCTACCAACGATTCATTCCCAACTACTCCACTGTTGCATGCCCCCTCATTTGTTGCAATAGCTAGTAGCCAGCATTGCCGCACAGGCTACTAAGGAATCTACTCTAGGGATACTTACCTTGGGTGGGATAGAGTTCTCAGAGATGATAGCGGTTGCTGGTCAAGAGAGATCTTTTTGTATTTAAACTCAGATGAGTCTTATATACACTTTGTAATGCTTACTTAATATAAGGTCACATGACTGTAAGTACGCGTCCTTTCAACACTCCCCCTTGTCTAGTATACGGTAGATATATAGATATCAAAGTGAGGAATATAAAGTAAAAATAGAAACTGTAACAGACGCTATAACTCGCAATCTAGCTTTGCCTCTTATCACTTACAACATAGCTAACCCTTAGCAGATAACCTTATCTTATCACGTCATGTGATCAGTCACATGACCTTATCTTGGCTATGCAACACATGTTGAACACATGTCATTCTCATGCTTGCCTCATGCTTTTCCATTTGACTCACTTTCCCTTATTGTCCAATAGCATTAATCCCTCATATCTAGGCAGTGCTTATCTATGCCTCACGGTACCCGGTATCAGGTATAGTTACTACTTATAGTTCCTACACAGCATGGTCTGTGCACAGTCTCTCTTAGTATATATAGTCGTACTATTAGTAGTATAGACCTTAGTCTATTTCTCCTGTTGTTTCCTGCAGTCTTGCCTCTAGAAGGCTCTAGCCTTACTTGTTGTTTCCCTTAGTCTTTCCTTGAGGCACACAAGCCTAATAGATCAGTTAACAACTCTCTAGGACTCCAGCAAGCGCTTTATAGGACTTCTCAACCATAGTCAAGACTTTGGTCGTTACAAAAACGTCCACACAGTCTCATGACGGCAAGTTGAATTCCAAATCGAGCTGGGAGTGGAACTCCTTGAACTTGACATGTCCAAGGTTCTTAGTGAACATATCCACAGGATTGTCAGTTCCTGGGATAAAGAGTAGCTCTACCTGCTTCCACAGCATCACAGCATCTCATACAAAGTGGTAGCGGATCTGGATGTGTTTGGAACATTTTTCGGTAACTGGGTTCTGTGCAATGAAGAGTGAACCTTGATTGTCACCACAAATGGGGATGGGGCCAAGGCAATAGCCAAGTTCTTCCATCATTTGATGAATCCAAATAGCCTGGCACGTACAGTGGCTCAAGGCCATGTACTCAGCTTCTGTAGAAGACAGAGCTGTGGTCTTT